>JAJIBD010011122.1:0-14915 GCA_021461705.1 Cryptotis parvus
ATTCTAAATCACTTGATCACTTGAATCCCATTATTCATCGATTTGCTCGAGTGGGCACCAGTAACATTTCCATTTGACCCTATCACGTGCCAATGTAGCCCAATGGCATCTGGTTGATTCAGGAATATGCAGAGCCTCAAACCGTTCCTTCAGGGTCTTGACAAGGAAGTCTGACCATCTTGCAGGTGGGCAGCCAAGTATCTTTTGACATCCCATGGGATTCAGTTGGTAATGGCTCTAGTCCAGCAGTTGTCTCCAAATCGCATTACATGTCCAGCCCATCTGATTTTCGATGCCTTGGCAAACGAGACAGCATCCCTGATTCTGGAATAGTGTTGGAGGTCAGAACTCCGGATTCCTTCTCTCACTTGAGTGATGCGTGATATTCCAAGCATAGCTCTTTCCGAATAGCATTCTCATCCTGCTTTCGTAGGGCCCAGGTCTCTGAGGCATATGTTAATGCAAGGGAGAACGGTGGAGTCAAAAGAGATGTGCCTGGAGCCGGAGGTTCTTTTGTCCTTTTAGCTATTTCTTCGATGCCTTTGAAGGCATTCCATGCCGCCTCTCTCTTCCTCCTGCGCAGCTCAGGTTTTAGGTCGTTCATCATGTTGATTTCTCGACCTAGGTACACATAACTGCTGCATTCAGAGATGTTTGTTCCATTGAGAGTGAATGGGGCCTCAGGAACTAGTTCATTTCTCATGAACATGGTTTTCTTCAGATTCAGCTGTAGCCCTATCTTCCCACTTCTCGGTCAAAGTCAGCCAGCATTTGTGCCGCTTGGCTAATGTTTGGTGTTATTAGAACAATGTCATCAGTGAAGCGGAGGTGGTGGTAGTTGCCGACCATCTATCTTCACTTCCATTCCTTCCCATTCTAATTGTCGCATGATGTTCTCGAGGATGGCGAGCATATTTTAAATATGTTCTTTATTTACAAATCAGACTTTGAGTTACTAATTGCCGAGTCTCTTTGTTTCTCTTTTTTGTTTGTTTTGAGAGGGGGGGGGGTCCCCCAAAAGATACAAAGGAAACTTGGGATTCCTTCTGGCCATTCTCAGACAGCTGGGTCGAAGGTCCTTATAAGTACTGTTCAGGCCCACATGTTGGGAGAAATCAGAACTCATGCATTGCAAATAAAGGAATGATCAAATTTAAAACTGATTTAGGAACCGAGCCATAGCACAGTGGGAAGGGCATTTGCCTTGCACGCTGCGCGGGTTCTATCTGCAGCATCCCATATGGTCCCCGAGCACCACCAGGACTAATTCCTGAGTGAAGAGCCAGGGAGTAACCCCTGAGCATTTGCCAGGTGTGACCCAAAAAAGAAATAAATAGATAAATAACAAATAAACAAGCAAATAAATAAAACAGAGTTATAGAAAGATAAAAATAATCTACTTAACAAAACGGAATAAATGTATATCATAAAAACCAGAAATTCTTATACTAAGATTATTGCCAGATTAATTGTTTCACTTATCATGTTCTGTGTCTTTTTTAAAAAAATAATGAATAACAAGGAACAAGTGAACTGGTTAGAATAGAGACTGAATGATCAAGCTCTCTATAGATAAATGATGAGATACTATACAATTTCAAAATTGTTGAGCCAGATGCAAATATTCAACACTAGGTACCTACATTTTACAAACTCTTTTTAAGGGAATAAAGACACACAGTACACTTGGTGCTACAGGAACATAGTCAGGAAGGAAAACAAGTCTGAAGGGATAAAGGAAATTCAAGACGTGGGAGAGAGTCTGGAGCAATATTATAAAGTATGTTGTAAACTCAGTATGACTTTCTCTCAATCTAATTATGTTTACCTAAGTTTCTTTCCATAACAAATGGAATAACAAAAACAAAATAGAAATAGTAGATGTGCTGCATATTTTATATTCCTCAAAATTTCTACATGGAATGTTGATGAAAACAATTTGGGGTTATTAAAAACTGGACAAGATGTCTTTTCTGAGGATTTCACCCTTTTCAATTAATTCAAGTGGATTAAATATAAAAACAGTTTTTAAGATGTATTCACCCTTGTGTGGTCCACATCTGTTCTCAATAAGTACTAAGACAAACTTTTGCCCCTCACAACTCCCACCCAGTGACAATGAGCCATATTTTTTAACTTTGATTCATCTACTAATTTGTAGTCAGACTGTCTTTAGTCTTAAAGTTTCAATGAAGTAATTTTTTATCCCCTAGCAACAAGGGAAATAAATTAGATTCCCAGGGAAAACTCTGAATACTGCTATAGGCAGCTCTGCTGCTATAACAAAATACTCATACACTAGGTAGCTTTAAAATAAACAAATGTCTCACAATTCTGGAGGATGGGATATGGTTGATCAAAGTGTCTGTAGACTCAGTTCTTGGGAGAGCGCTTATCCTTCTCTGTTATCCTCACACAGGTGACAGAGAGTTCTGGTGTCTCTCATTTTTCTTACAATGACATTGATCTTACCATTACTTCATCATGATCTAAATCTAATTCTAAAGTATCTACCTTCTAACTATATACCCATCCCTAATACCCAGAATCACCTCTAAAAGTCAAGCATAATATATGAATTTTGGAGGGTCACAGACTTTTAGATGCCAGTGGAAGAAGCTTCCTTTTGAAGAGATGAGACACATAACGTAACTCTTTCTAATGAAATGTCTTCACAATTTCTACTTCCCTAATCTGTAGTAACTTTCATTATACTCTTAAAATGGAAGGAGGAGGGAGGCGTAATTGCCTATATGACTAATCAGGAGAACCTGGGTTTACCTCCTTCCATGATCCCAGCAAATGGACATTTGCTGTACACAAAAATGTGATTTCATCTACACAGAAAAGAACCTGAAACCCTGATAAGCAAAACATCTGTAGGCTAGAACAGAAAAAAGAACCCAAATGGAAGAAACTATTTGCATATAATGCATCAGATAAAGGGCTAATATTCAAGAAATATAAAGTACTCATAAATCTCAACAACAAAAACAAAGCAATACTGCAACATAATATAGGAAAAGGTGATGGACAGTTTCTTAAAGACATGCATATGGCTAGTAGACATAAGAGAAAATGTTTTTCAGTTATACTCAAGGAAATGTTAATCAAAACAACAGTGAGGTAGCATCTTACATTAGTGAAAATAACAATTATTTAAAAAAACCTGGAAATTAGAGATGTGGATAAAAATGGTCTGTTCACTATCAGTGGGAATGTAATCCTGCTCAACCTTTATGCAATGCAGTGTTGATTCATATAAAAAGTCGTGATAGAATTAACATACATCCAAGAAATTCTATTTAATCTTTTTATTATACCACTGTGAAATATACAGTTACAAAGATGTTTATGATTGGGTTTCAGTCATACAGTGTTCCAGCACCTGTCCCCTCCACTTATTCCCATCACCAATGTCCCCAAATTCCCTCCCTCCTCTCCCAGCCTGCCTCTACAGCAGCACTTTTCGATTTCTTCTCTCTCCAAGCAATTCCATTTCTTGGCATTTAAATCCTAAACACAAAAAAGAAAAAAATAGTCACTTTTCTGATCCTTATAAATTGTCACAAAATTTATCGTAAGATATTTGCTGACTGTATATGTGTGGATTTCTTATCTATTTTTCAATGATCTAGTCAATGCAATTTTTATGTTACAGAAGTTTTACAAATCTCAAAGTAAATTTTTATTTTTTTTCAGTTTTTAATATATTTTATTATACCATCATGAGATAAACAATTACAAAAATGTTCATGTTTGGGTTTTGACCATTCAGTCCTCAGCATGGTCCCCTGGCGCTGTCAGGAGTATCTCTTAAAAAAGATCTAGAAGTTAAGTACTGAGCCTGGTATAGATTATTGGGATCTAGACTTATTATATGATCTTGAAAAAGAAAGTTAAGAGACGTTAATTAACTGATATTTTTTAAATCAGTTAATAAATAACTGATTTTAAATAACTGATATTTTTAAAATCAGTTAGTGAAGGTCTCTTAACTTTCTTTTCAAGATCATATAATAAGTCTAGATCCCAATAAGTCTATACCAGGCTCATTACTACTGGTAGATCTTTTTTAAGAGATACTCCTGACAGAACTCAGGGGACTATGCTGGGGACTGAAACCAGGTTGGCCACATCCAAGGCAAGCATCACTATCTGCTGTTCTGCCTCCCGGCCCTCTATGTAAGTTTTAAACCACTTCAACAATTTCTTTTAAAAAAAGGTATACTGCCATTTGCAAATGATTACTTATGTTTAAAATGGGGTCAGTTTAGGAGAAAGAACTTATGAAAAATAATGAATCTTCTAAGAAACTGACATGTGTTATTTATATCTAATTTTTCTCAGCAACATTTTATGTCTGCTGTTTCTGACTGGTCGGGTAGTTTGAGAAATTCCTTTTCGTAGCAATATCTTTATTACTTTAAATCTTAGAAATCTTAGAATTGCTAAATTGCATAAAGTTACTCATAAAGGATTATATTTTGAAAGCAAATGGAAATAAAAATGTCAATTGATATAATAGGAATAAGGGTGAGGATCCGTGTGGAATACGGGATACATACCTCTTTGAATTATAAACTGCCAGGAGGAATAAACCATGAGATAGATTTACTCTGTTTGAAAGAAATCTCAATACATATCTCAAGATTGCTTTATTCAGTCAGCAAATAATTAGGAGCATTAAATATCTACTACCTAAAATAAGTAGCTAGATTCTAAGAATAAGATCAATAAGGCATAATGAATTATCCTCAGCAAGCTTGCACTAGATGAAAATCAAGCATTTAAGCAAGTTGCCATATTGTAATAATATTAAGGTAGAGGCAACTACCAGGAACTGAATTAATACAAGAGAAAAAATAGTAACTTCTCTTTATAAATTGTAAATGAGCAAATGGATAAAAAGATGAATAAGAATAGTTCTTGGAACATATTGTATACTTAAGTGATGATAATGGTCACCACTAATAATTTTTGCTTTTCTGATAGATTTCAATCTTTCGCATAGTACTTATTTTATAAATATTATTATTATACATTTGCAAATAAAAACATAAGGGTGAAAACACTAGGTATATTGAGTTAAATGGAAATAAAATAATTAATTTTGTGTTATTATTCATTATGAATGTATTATTAAAAAATAAATAATGTATAATGAATAAAATACATCATTATTAATAACAATAATGATAAATCACTGTATCACTGTCTTCCCTTATATCATCGATTTGCTCAAGTGGGCACCAGTAACATCTCCATATGTCCTGTCTCATGCTAGTAGAGCCCAAGGGCATCTTCTTGCTCCAGGAACAGAAGGAGCCTCAAACCATTGCATCAGTTCATGGGATGAGGTCTATAATTGTTACTGGTATTTGGCATATCAAATACAACACAGGATGCTTGCCAGGCTCTGCCATGTGGGTGGCATACTCTTGTAGTCACCTCTAAATCCAGCATTTATTGATGAACTGTGTGGCCGCAAGTGGCCGCATGAGCCGGGCTGTAATAGGCTCTTCTGCTGGGTGGAGTTCTGAGGAGAGGGAAGTCCAGATGTGGAAAATGGCTGCCCTCATGGAGTGGGGTGTCGTCTGGCTTGTTGCGAGACTCTGCTGGGGTGGCGGGCCAGGGCTAGAACCCGCCATCCCTCCCGCTTGCCTTGTGAGCGGCTGGGCACATGGAGAGCCGGTAGCAGCTCTGCCCCAGGTCTGTGAGTCTCTCAATGATAAAAATGATAAATAATGTTAAAAAAAACAAACGAAAGGCTGCATTTCATGAGCTGCATAATGAATACACTTTTACCTACATTGTTTAACCAATGCCACTTAGAATAAATATTTTCTGAATCAAAAATAGAAGAACATCATTGAGAAAGAGGAAACAAACATTGAAATAGTGAAGTTGCTTAACCCATTTCTTCTAGAAGCTCAAAAATCTAATGTGTTGTTTTATATTTTTAGTAACTTTTTGAATTATAAAGCACAGGAAAGCAAATTGTGTATTGTTTGTTCAGTATAGTGTACAGTCAAGTGTTATACCAATCTGTGTCACCCAAAGAATACTGCTGTCAAGAGAAATTTATAATACAATGATCTTGTGAAGATTTTGTGACATTTAATTATTTTTCAAATATTGTTTGAGTAATTAATATACCTTTGCTTATATTATAGATTGAGTTTGCCTAAATACTCTTTCAATTAGTTGAAAATTCAGGATTGGGAGAAAATTGAAATTTTATTCTTTGTCTCTTATATACAAAATTTTTATTTTGAAACACTGTGATACTGTTAATGGTAGGGTTTCATGCATACAACGTTCCAAACTACACTCTTCACTAGAGGGTCTACTTCCCTCTCACCAGGGTCCCTCCCAACCACCTCCAGCACTCCCACCTTTGGTAAGCTCAGTTCTGTAAACCAGTTCCTGGATTTTGTTTTTTTTTCTGTCAAACACTTTACAGGCATAAACTAAGGTAGAAACCTTAAAAGCAGAAGGTAAAACACAAAGTGTGAAGAAGACATGGAGGAGAAAATGTTTGACTGATATTTTATGAATGTGAAATATATTTTTTAATAGCAGTGATGAAATCTACCTCATGAGAATCTTTAAAAACACAGTTGATGTCACTAGACCATAAATGGTTCTAGTGAGGCCTACCTTGAAATAGAGAACTGGCATTCAAATTGGAAGCATCTTTCACTTAGCATTTCACTGTTCTGGATACTAGCTTTTCCTCATCATGATGTTTATTTAATTTCCTCAGGGATTTTATTTCATGTGACTTCTAAAGCTAAAGAAGTTATGATCACGATCACGATCACGATCTTCCCGTTGATCATTTATTTGCTCGAGCGGGCACCAGTAATATCTCCATATGTCCTGTCTCATGCCAGTAGAGCCAGGGGCATCGGCTTGCTACAGGAACATAAAGAGCCTCAAACCATTATATTAGGTCATGGGAATGACCTAATATAATTGTTACTGGAATTTGGCATATCAAATACAACACGAGAAGCTTGCCAGGCTTGCTGAGCAGGAGGCAAACTCTTTTAAACACCTCCAAGTAAAGCATTTATTGATGAACCGCGAGTCCGCAAGTGGCCGTGCGAGCCGGGCTGTGATGGGCTGGTCTGCTGGGTGGAGTTCTGACGAGAGGGAAGTCCAAATGTGGAAAATGGCAGCGCCCGAGGAGTGAGGGGGTGGTCTGGCTTGTTGTGAGGCTCTGCCGAGGTGGTGGGCCAGGGCTAGAACCCGCCATGCCTCCCGACTGCCTCATGAATGGCTGGGCACAGGGAGAGCAAGGAACAGCTCTGCCCCATGTCTGAGAGTCTCTGGACCAGCATACCTGGGCCGGATTGAGGAAAAAACTGCTGCAGAAAGAAGTTATGAAAGAGGGAATAAACTTCTAAAAATAATGAGTTGTTAAGTGCTGGCGTGGATGTGGGGAAAGGAAACACTCAGCCATTGTTGGTGGGAATGCTGGCTGGTACAGCCTTTCTGGAAAACAATATGGACATTCCTCCAAAGACTAGAAATTGAGCTCTCATTTGACCCAGCCATACCACTCCTGGAAATCTACTCTGGGAAGCCAAAAATACGCAGCGGAAACACCATCCCTACTTTTATGTTCATAGCAGCATTATTCACAATAGCCAGAATCTGGAAACAACCAGAATGCCCGAAAATCGATGACTGGATAAAGAAGTCATCTACACAATGGAATACTATGCAGCTGTTAGGAAAAATGAAGTTAAAAAAAATTTACCTACAAATGGATGAACATGGAGAAGATTAAGTTGAGTGAAATTAGCCAGAAGGAGAGAGACAGATACTGAATGACTGCATTTAATTGCATGAAATAAATATATAAGTACATATTATATTACCAATATCCAAGGTCACTGAAACATGACCTTGTATCAGGAGGTCTTGTCAAAGGTGGAAATTATCACAAACGTGTGGGAGTCAGAGGCTAGGTAAGACAGAAAATGGAACAGTGTGCTAACAATTGTTGAGGGTACTAATACCAACCTAGAACTGAGCATTAAATACAGGCAAAAAGATACACATGACAACTCTTTAATGTATGTTCTGTAATCCATAGTCTGGAAGGGAAGGAAAAGAGAAAGAGAGAGAAAGGGAAAGAAATAAAGAACCTGCCATGGAGGTGGGCTGGGGGGGGGGGAACCGGGTAGTTGGTGGTGGGAGATGGGCACTGGTGGAGGGATGGGTGCTGGAACACTGTATGACAAAAACCCAAATATGAACTTTTAAATTGTATATCTTTGTAATTGTATATCTCACAGTGGTATAATGAAATACTTTAATAAATGAGTTGATTTATAATTTAATGACATGACCAATTAGTGTATGTTCCTCTGTTTTGATTTTAGATACTATACACTACTTAGAAGAGGTAATAAACTACATACTACTGCGGAGATCTTAGTAAGCCTCAGGGAAAGTCTTCTGTATAGGTCTTAATGAAATTCAATTTCATTTAAGAATCTGAGTAGAATTTCTAATTCTGTAAAGGAAGAGTTGAGAGATAATAATATTGCATCTCATCTTCAGCCTTGCTGTGTATAATAGTTAATTAAAACAAATCATTCAGTTAGTGCAATATTAAAAATTCTAATGTCGTTGTTATTATACCAAGTATAACAGATGATGCACATAATGTTTTCTACATTAGATAAGTAATAAAAAGACTTAAATTTCATTGCTGGGGACAATTATACACTTCTGATGACCACTTGAGAATTAAGGAAAATCTAAAAAATTCCAAAAAACACAATTTTCCAATTATTAAGAGATTTAAGCAAAAAAAAACATATAGAAATGTATACATGCAGGGCATTTATTAAATCACACTCAAGAAAATTTTGTTTTAAAAATAGTGAACAATAAAGAGGTAGGTCTCTGAGTTAAAATTAATTATCATACTTTCATCACTTGATCACTTGAATCCCATTATTCATCGATTTGCTCGAGTGGGCGCCAGTAACATTTCCATTGGACCCTATCACGTGCCAATGTAGCCCAATGGCATCTGGTTGATTCAGGAATATGAAGAGCCTCAAACAGTTCCTTCAGGGTCTTGACAAGGAAGTCTGACCATCTTGTAGGTGGGCAGCCACGTGATCTTTTGACATCCCATGGGATCCAGTCGGTAACGGCTCTAGTCCAGCGGTTGTCTCCAAATCACATTACATGTCCAGCCCATCTGATTTTCAAAGCCTTGGCAAACGAGACAGCGTCCCTGATTCTGGAATAGCATTGGTGGTCAGAACTCCGGATTCCTTCTCTCACTTGAGTGATGCATGATATTCCAAGCATAGCTCTTTCCGAATAGCATTCTCATCCTGCTTTCGTAGGGCCCAGGTCTCTGAGGCGTATGTTAATGCAGGGAGAACTGTGGAATCGAAGAGATGTGCCTGGAGCTGGAGGTTCTTTGTCCTTTTAGCTATTTCTTCAATGCCTTTGAAGGCATTCCATGCAGCTCTCTTCCTCCTGCGCAGCTCAGGTTTTAGGTCGTTCATTATGTTGATTTCTCGACCTAGGTACATTTACACATAACTGCTGCATTCAGAGATGTTTGTTCCATTGAGAGTGAATGGGGCGTCAGGAACTAGTTCATTTTTCATGAACATAGTTTTCTTCAGATTCAGCTGTAGACCTACCTTTCCACATTCTCGGTCAAAGTCAGCCGGCATTTGTGCCGCTTGGCTAATGTTTGGTGTTATTAGAACAATGTCATCAGCGAAGCAGAGTTGGTGTAGTTGCCGACCATCTATCTTCACTCCCATTCCTTCCCATTCTAATTGTAGCATGATGTTCTCGAGGGTGGCACTGAAGAGTTTTGGTGAAATGGTATCACCCTGTCGAACCCCTCTTTTGACATCAATGATCACTTCTTTGTAGAATGGTGAGATCCTGGTGGTGAATCCATAATACAGCTCACGAAGGATCTTGATGTATTGGGTTTGAACACCCTGTTTGGCTAGGGCTTCGATGACCACTTCAGTCTCCACAGAATCAAAGGCTTTCTGTAAATCAATGAACGTGAGACAGAGCAGCATCTTGTACTCCCTACAAACCTCAATGAGCTTGGTTACTGTGTGGATATGGTAGATTGTGCTGAATCCTTTCCGGAAGCCTGCTTGCTCGCATGGTTGTCCATCTAGTGTTCTGCTAATCCTGTTCAGGATGACTCGTGTAAACAGCTTGTAGATGATGGACAACAGGCAGATGGGCGATAGTTGCTGATGTCATGAATGCCTCCCTTCTTGAACAGTAGAACTGTCCTGCTGGTTTTCCATTGGAAGGGCACCTTGCATTCGAACAGGTAGCGTTTGAAGAGCCGAGCTAGTGTATTGATGAGTACCGACGGCAGATTCTTCAGGTGTTTGGGTCTGACTTTGTCTGGGCCTGGTGCTGTTCCCTTCTTTACTGACGAGATGGCATGTCAGATTTCAGAAGGGATAACGTTGGGAATGACATATCCATCATGTGGAATTTGGTATGTGGGCAGGCGGATGTGGCTATCAAAGAGATTTGAGTAGAAGTCCTGGATAATCTTCTCCATTGCCTTTCTGGAAGATGTGATAGATCCATCAGGGTGTCGGAGGGCAGTCATCTTGGTCTTATAGTTGGCGAAGGATAGGCGGGCGGTGCGAATCCTTTTGGCTTCTGCTGTATCTTCCAGTATTTCTGCTCTTTGATCTTTGAGGTCTTCTTTTATCGCTTCTCTGCACTGTTTAGCAAGCTTGGAAGCTAGCATTTGTTCTCCTGAGGCTTGCGCCTTGCCACGTTGGCGAATGAGCTCAAGAGTTTCTGAAGACAAGCGTCCTTTAGTGTCTTTCTCTCTCTCGGCATTCTTCGCACAATCACGGGGCGGAGAGGGAAACTCTCCTGGAGGATTATTTTGTGCCAAGTGAACTTCAGAGGCCCAATCCAGTCCTCATTCTTTCGACTATGGTCTGCTTTTCATTTTCTCTCCCCCGGCCCCGTGCTTGCTGGCTTTGCTCACCACCACATCACAGCCAGTTTGGACTTGCAGCAAGGTTTGCTTTTTTTCCAGACCCTTATGGAAGATGGCTAGCCAGAGGGGTTTTCTAGTGGCTCCCGAGAGGGGCCGTGGCTGCCTGCTTTTGTGGTGCTTGTTCCCTGATTCCTTAGTCCCATCACTTCATAAACACTGCGGAGTCCAGAATTTGGCCTCCGGTGTGCTATGGGAGACTATCTAACAGCTGACAGTTTTTGACATTTGTTCCAACAAAAGACTATCCTTACTATTATTATTTTTGCTAGTGTAGGCTATTTTATCTTCTACCCTGATGGCATGAATTTTTATAGGTCTTAGATTTGAATAGTCGATTGTGTCGGTTTGCATTTTCATAAAAGTACAACCTTTGTAGGGTCTGAGCAATAATTTATCGAGTAAGGCACTTGCCTTGCACACCACTTAAGGGGTTTGATCCCGGGATGGATCCCTGAGCACCACTCGGGTAATTACTGAGCGCAGGGCCAGGAGTAACCCCCTGAGCATTGCCAGCTGTGGCCCCAAACATACATATATATGATTTATATATAATTTGTATCATATATGCAAATTAGCGGACCATTAGTACAGCGGGGAGGGCATTTTCTTGCATGCAGCAAGCCCAGGTTCCATCCTCTGCATTCCATATGGTCCCACAAGCACCACCAGGAGTAATGCCTGAGCATTGCCGGGTGTGACCCAAAAAAGCCAAAAAAAATAATGACCTGTATGGTTTTTTAACGAGATTCCCAGTGGTGATTACTTTATGGTTTGTGAAAGCGTATAGGGCAAATTAGTCTTTATGCTATGTGTTAATTGTAAACTTAAAACAAGTTTTTCTCCCCAAACGAGCATAATGGACAGGAAATTTTCTGGTAGGTAGAGCCTACTTCTCTGATTCTATAAGAGATGGGAGTAGGGAAATGAGAACACAGTGATTGTTACAGGCTCAGGAACCTGTGTTTGTTTAACATAGCACATTTTTCTTCCTAAAGAGTTCTTTCAGGGTCAGAGCAATAGTACAGCGGGGTAGGATATTTGCTTTGCAAGTGGCTGACCCAGATTCGATTCCCCGCATCCCATATGGTCCTCCGACCACCGCCAGGAGTAATTCCTGAGTGCAGAGCCAGTAGTAACCCCTGAACATCGCAGGGTGTGACCCACAAAAAAAAGTTCTTTCTAACTGACAATGCTCAAGGGTTACTCTTGGCTCTGCACTCAGGGATTATTCCTGGTGGTGCTCAGGGGACCATATGGGATGCCACGTGCAAGGCAAACGCCTTCCCTGCTGTAGTATAACTCCTGCCACTGGGACAATTAAGTTTGTACTTATACTTTTTAAGATCAAAAAAGAGAGACAGACATGGGGGCAGAGCTGCTACTGGCTCTCACTGTGCCCAGCCGCTCATGAGGCGCGTGGGAGGGATGGCAGGTTCTAGTCCTGGCCCGCCACCCCAGCAGAAACTCACAACAAGCCAGACGACCCTCCACTCCGTGAGGACCTCCATTTTCCACATCCGGATTTCCCTCTCGTTAGAACTCCACCCAGCAGACCAGCCTATCACAGCCCGGCTCGCAAGCAGCCGCGCGGTTCATCAATAAATGCTGGATTTTGAGATGGCTACAAGAGTATGCCACCCGCACGGCAGAGCCTGGCAAGCTACCCGTGTCATATTTGATATGCCAGATACCAGTAACAATTATAGACCTCATTCCCATGACCTGATGGAATGGTTTGAGACTCTTTATGTTCCTGGAGCAAGCAGATGCCCTTGGGCTCTACTAGCATGAGACAGGACATATGGAGATGTTACTGGTGCCCGCTCGAGCAAATCAATGATGAACGGGAAGACAGGGATACAGTGACAGTTGCACTGAGTCATCTTCCTGGCACCACAACTACCATCCCTAAGATTTAAACATCCAGGTATTCTTTTGCAAGATCAGGAAATAACAATTCAAATCCTGTAATAAATCATTTTGTTCAGTGATTCCAACTTCAAATGATTTTTGCTAATTCATTATGTATGAAGAACTGCGTTATGATATCGAATTTCAACACTTAGAGAAACTGTCCTTTAAATGCATCTGGAATTTTTTTGAAACAAATTTCTGTAGAGAGTAAGTGCCGGCTCAGCATGGCTCTCTACCAAGATTCCACTAAGCCATGCTGAACCTGGATGTTACCAAGCCCACCTTTGCCTACTTTATCACTCTGACAAATTACATCATAGCCATCAAGAAAGGACTCTAGCCTCTGCCAGAGAAGCCTTCCTCAATAGTGGAATATCTGAACACAGTTTAATTTATTTGTCCTTCATGCTAGTAATGGGGATCTTTCTATCTATGACTTTTTAATTAAACTTTATAATTTTATAAGCCTAATACATATTCAATAAAAGAGGCATTTGACAATTTTGTGGCAAAAATGGTTTTTGTAGCAAAAATCATTTGTAGCAAAGGAGCACAATTTTTTGTAGCAAAAGAGCAGTATGAAGATGCAAATGCCAATCATAAGCAATTTTTATTTGTGTTAGTCTCGAATGAGAATTTTTTCCTAATTTGCATGCAAATTACTAATATAATTTAGTTTCAATATAATATTTCTTCAAAGATGAGTACCTTGCCAACCTTCATTTAATTATAAAATATTTATGTGAGCATATTACGCTATAGGCATTGAGGCCCTTAGGTTGTATTGTTTTAAAATAAAAACCACAGCCTTCATGAAGCAAATTGTGAGCCTGAAGGAACGGTTTGAGGCTCTTCATATTCCTGAATCAACCAGATGCCATTGGGCTACATTGGCACATGATAGGGTCCAATGGAAATGTTACTGGTGCCCGCTCTAGCAAATTGATGAATAACAGGATTCAAGTGATCAAGTGATCAAGTGAATCACTGGCCAATCCTTTATAATGCCACTAACAGTTTGAACATACTAGTTCTTCATTTTCAAACAGTATATTGAGAATGTAAATAGCATTAAAATGCACTATGATGGCATTGTGGTCACTATGAATACATGGGACCATTGTGTGAGTTTCACCTAGTTGATTCTGGTTTTATAGTTATTCAGAACTGCTTATTTATATCCATTTCCCATTTTAGCAAATTAAGTCCTCCCTTCAGAACTTGTGTTCTGGGGATAAGGAGAACTTTTTTTATTGCTTCCATCTAGCTATCTGCTGAGGAGTTCTAGCATAAGCTCCTCAAAAGATTCCTGGTTTATAGTCCACATATGTGAGATCATTCTGTGTTTGACTCTCCTCTCACAGACTAAGTTCACTTAGCATGATAGCTTCTAGATCCATCCACATAGCAGCAAATTGCATGACTTCATATTTTTCTTGTGGCTAAGTAGTATTTCATTGTGTACTGTAGCATAGCTTCTATATGCAGTTATCTGTTCTTGGGCATTTGGAGGGTTGTTTCCATATTTTGCCTATTATGAGATTCAATAATAATTTAAAAAATACCTAGTTTAGTGACAGACTGAAATCATCCCTGATTATACCATCGGCTGTGCTCTCTTTGCTGACATTATCAGCTGTGTCCAGAAGAGTTTACTGGACTCAGTTCACTCAGTTCACTGTCACTCAGTTAGTTCCTTAGAATTGTCTCCTAGAATTACTCTACTTTTGGAATAGGACTAAATTATTTTAAACATACTTCCTTTTCATGATTGGCTCAGATCATTTTAAATACAAATCAGTCCCTTCCTAAAACTAGCTACATGACTCCTGCTCATCCACATCAACCAAATTAATCTATAGAAAGAAAATTCCTGCTTAAGTAGCTCAGAGACACACAATAAAATACTCCTTAAGAATTTATTTGTTGACTTTCTTTTCTGGAGGCCTTC
>JAJIBD010011123.1:0-33529 GCA_021461705.1 Cryptotis parvus
AGTCTATGCTTTTAAAGAACCAGTTCTTGGTTTCATTGATCTTTTGTATTGTTTTATAGGACTCCAGCTTGTTGATTTCTTCCCTAAGTTTTATTATTTCCTTCTTCCTTCCCAATTTGGGCTCCTTTTTGTTGGTCATTTTCTAAGATCTTAAACTGTGAAGTCAAATATTTATGTGGGCCCTTTCTTCCTTCCTGATCAATGCTTGTAGAACTATAAACTTTCCTGTTACACTGCTTTAGCTGTGTCCCATGAGTTCTGGTAGCTCATGTCTTCATTCTTATTTGTTTCCAGGAATCTTTGGATTTCCACTTTGATTTCCTCTATGACGTATGGGTTGTTAGGCAGTGAGCTGTTTAGTTTCCAGGTGTTTGATTTGATTCTCTGTTTCTGTGAGTTATTAATTCTAGTTTCAGTGCATCATGGTCGAAAAATTAGTTGACACAATTTCTATCTTCTTGATTTTATTGAGGTATGCTTTGTGGCCCAGCATGTGTTCTATCTTGGAGAATGTTTCATGTGCACTGGAGAAAAATGTGTATTTATCTTTCAGGGGATGAAGAGCCCTGTATATATCTCCTAACCCTCTCTCTTCCATCAAGAGGTGACAAAAAAGTATTGGAAGTCTACAGCTACAATTTTGTTGCTATTATGTCTTCCTTGAAGTCTATTAGGAGTTGTTTTAAGTATTTTGCTGGCCCCTCATTGGGTGTATATGTTTGGAGTGTAATTTCTTCCCTTATATATGTATCCCTTGATTATTAAAAAATGGCCTTCACCGTCCCTTCTAATCTTTTTCAGTCTGAAATCTATGTTGTCAGATACTAGTATAGCCACCTTGAACTTTTTGAAGAGGTAATTTGTGTGAAAAATTGTTTTCCAGTCTTTAACTTTAAATCTGTGTTTGCTCTGACAAATCAAATGTATATCTTGTGGGCAGTAGAATGTTGGGTTCAGTTTTTTGATCCGTTTGTCTCTCTGTGTCTCTTAACTGGTGCATTTAGGCCATTGACATTGAGAGAGATTATTGCCATAGGATTTTGTGCAGTGTTTCTGTATAAGTTTTTTGGTTTTTTTTTTTTTTTTTTGTTATTTTTCTTGTCTTACAGTTGCTCCTTCAGTCCTTTTTAAGTTGTTTTTGAGTCTATGAAGTTTTTGAGCTTTTTGCAAAGCTGTGTTTTGTTCCTTCAAATCTAAATGAGAGTCTAACCAGGTAAAATACTCTTAGTGAAGTCTTCATTTCATTGAGTATTTTCACTATATGCCACCACTGTCTTCAGTGGCCTGCAATGTTTCATCCAATAAGTTTGCTGTAAATCAAAGGGATGATCTTTGATCTTGCTACTTGCTATTGCATCTCTATCTACGGCATTTGTCATTTTGATTAGCTATGATGGAGGTTTTTTATTAAGGTCTCTTTTAGCTGGCACCCTTCAAGCTTCTTGGGACTGGATGCCTGCATCCTTTAGCTGTGGGAATTTTTCAGCAATGAACTCTTTAATGTTCCTACTTCAGAGGGGAGGTAGGAACCCTCTACTGTCCCTCTGGGACTCTGACCCTCTGGGACCCTGAAGATTCTTATGTTGTTTCTCTTGAATTCATACCGATGTTCTCTAGGCCACTGCTGAGCTTTTTTTGAGTCATTTTTCCATCTTCTGTATTTGTCTGAGTGCTTTCTTCTGCTCATCCTCATTCTCACTGGTTCTGTCTTCTGATGACACTTCTGTTTATAGTTTTCTTATTTCTACTCTCATTTTCCCTTGTATTTTATTGGCTTTCCATTCCACTGTTTCTTGTCCATTCCACTGTTCTATTTAAGCTCATTAAACATCCCCACCATTTCATTTCTGAATTCTTTATCAGAGAGATTATGCATGTGGTATTCCTTGTGAGATTTCAGGGTTCTTTTCTTCATCCACTCCTCGTGGTGGGGATCTGTGTTGATTTCCCATGATGCCATGGTAGTCTGGAGGTGGATTCTTGTAGTGTACTATCAGTGTCCCCAAGTAGGACTCCGGGTGGTTAAGCTGATGGTGGTATCCTCTTTCCTCTTCAAGGATATTACCTTCCTCTTTGGTGTTCCTGTTTGACTTAAGTAGTATCTCTAGTACTTGTTCAGATAACATATTCTTAGTGTTGAAATTACTGTTAGTTTTAGGTCAGGATGACACTGATTCTTGTGTTCACTATTATTTTTGTGAGTTTGGGGAGTATGCTGAATGGTCTATTGGCCTGATGGGTTTGGGTAGCTAGGCTGCCCTTGTGAGAGTTTATTATAAGAGGCCGATATGTGGGTCCAATTCATTATGGACGGGAAGATTAACTTGTGGCCAAGTGAGCAGCTCTCAGGAAGCCAGGTTTCAGTCTCTGCCAGTTTTCATTGTAGCTGCCCCCTTTCCCCCTTGGCACTTGTCAGGGAGCCTGGGGCTTAAGCAGGGGGCAGATCTCCTGACTGTTGCTCGTGCTGCCCTTCATAACATTCTTTCTAGAAGAAACTTTTGCATTCATTGTTTAGTTTAGACTTTTTACATTAAGTAAATGGTTTAATTTTTGTGGCACAAGCCTGGGGTTATTTTTTTCTTTCTCCCTCCCTTCCCTTCCTTTCTTTTTCTTTTCATTTCTTGTTTTGGGGTCCCACCTAGTGGGGGTCAGGGTTTACTCCTCACTCTATAGTCAAGGATTACTCTGGTCTACAGTCAAGGATCACTCTTTATGGGGTTTGGGGGAACCATACGGGGTGCCAAGGATCAAACCTGGGTCAGGTGTATGGAAGGCAAGCACATTATTAACTGTACTATCACTCCTCTAGGGGTTTACTTTTTTAAATAGTGATCTTCTGTTTCTCACCCCACCCCCCAGAGTCTAGCTTTCTTCTTGCTTCCTAAGCAGATTGGAAGTGGAAATAATTATACAAAGCAGAAACTATTACAATCCCCAAGTATTATATAGTAATATTTGCTTCATCTCATTTTCCAACAAATTTTTCATCCTTCTATCTGGAAAGTCTGGATAAAAAAATCTGCATCCTTATGCCTTGCGGTCCCTCTATGATCTTACAGCTCCACAAAGGGCAGTGATACATCCTATCCTCCAATTACTCTCCTAAATTCACGTCTCTACTTCTGTAAATTTAGGACTTTCTCTTTATTTCTCCCAATTTTATTATGATCCACTAATTCTTTTCCAGAATTTCTCTCTGTCTGTCTATAGCACACATCCAACCCTGGCTAAATTCCCAACACCATCTATGGTACAGTAAGCACTATTAGAAGTTGCAGTAATGAGCACAGAGCCAGAAGTAGCCCCTGAGTATCACTTACTCAACCAAATCTAGACCATTACCACAAAAAAGTTTCCTTTTGTAAGTTGAATAATTAATTTACAAGGTAAAATTAATGGGATTTTCCCTAGATCTCCCAAAATAACCTAACAAATAGGGGTAGGAGTTATAGCTAATAGGACAAAGGATAAGTCTTACATGCACAAGGACGTGACTTCAACCTTCAGAACTTCAAGGTTCCCATAAGTATCACTGAGTATGGCTCTGGAGCATTCCAGTAACGCTGGTTGTTCTAGCACAAACACGACACCCCCAGCAACAATACATTACTGAGCCACTTTTTTTTTGTGTCAAGAAATTACCAATATACTCTCCTATATTATCCCATGGGCACTGCTTGCTTGGTTTCACCCACATACCCTCACCTCCCTAACAATTTAACTTGAAATAGCACATCAAGTAAAAAAGAAGAAATGACCCAACATATGCACCATTCATGTGAGTTCAGTAGGATCATTCTCATGGCTTAAAGCGTTTTCATGGTGGAACCCAGAGATTTCAGTGGGACCGTTCTCATCACTTGGAGTTTGCACTGTATCAGATTGACTGCCACAAAATAGGTATTGACTACATATATCCTTTTATTAAAACATCATAAATTTATTTAGATTTCTTTTGGCTTGTGAAATCAAGTACAAATGTAGACATTGTGTAAAAGCAAAGTGACATAATGGCACCATTCTAAGTGCCAGAGGTTAACTGTATTCCTTCTCTATTTGGATAATAAAAAAAATACAAAACTTGTTTGTTTTAGGCTTATTGACGTGTTTTCTATTTCTAGCTTTTTTATCAGAATTATATTACACCATCCTAAATGATTTTATCCAAAACCCTATTTAGGAAATTATTTCCTCATAGCTCCTCCCTTTGTTAGTCAGGTAACAATTCTCTTCTCTGAGGTCATTAACCAAAAAAAAAAGGAAAGAAAAAAATCTGAAAAAAGTATTTCAACCTGTGTAATATGAAACAGATTCTGGCTTTTTTTTTTTTTAAAATTTTAGCTAGCTATTTTGTTTTTACTTTTGACATCACGTATATGTTGAAATTTATTTCCTAATAATAAATATTTATTAACCTATTTTAAATGAATATTAAATAAATATTTATTTTAAAACTCTACATGTTTAACATAGGTAGAAAAGTAACAACAAAAGTTTGTTCTATTATAGGTTTAATGATAATAATCAGTTTTACTTTTATTTAATGGAGGAAATAGTCTCGACCATTAGAAATGAATAATTTTTAAAACATTAAACAAAATTATGTACCTAACTTTAATCACCAAACTTCAAACATGCCTGTCAAGGTAGCAGATTGGGTCTCAGGATAGAGGGGGGGAGGGGAGGAGGTAACCTGGGAGCACTGATGGAGCAAAGTTGATACTGGTGGGATTGATGACGGAACACTGTATGACAAAACCCCAACAACAAATAGCTTTGTAACCCATGGTGCTTTAATAAATAAATTAGGAGGAAACGATGAACCTATTTGGATGTTTTCTTATACATCAAGAAAAAAAAACACAATCACCAAACTTGTTTATAACTGAAAAACTATGCAGTAACCATACATAAAACCTGGCTTACAATGCCTCAGTGCTTATTTGCCAATCTATATGATCTTTACTTTCTAATAAACCATTTCATTATTTTTCCTCCCAAGCAGTGCTCAGGGAGGCCAGAGGGCCCCCCTCAGTGATTTCCAAGCAACCTGAGCAGGTTTAAATGTAAGATCACAAGGATTCAGTGCTACTGAGGCTCTACGCTGCCAGGAATTTCCTGGCAATCAAAATATTCTACTATATAAAACATCATCTCACCACCTCATTAACCCTTATTGTGGGCTTGAATGGAATCTGCAAAATAATGTTAAAGTTCTCAAAAAACAAAGTCCTATTCTCTGATAAACGTGGCCTTATTTGGAAATAACATCTTAACAGATGATCAAGTTAAGATGAAGTCACTGGGGTGGGCCCTATTCCAATATGATTGGTGTCCATATAAAGAGGAGAAAACTGAACTCAGAGACAGAGTCACAAAGGAGAACACTATGTGGAGACTGGAACTATGTTGTCACAAGCCAAGGAACTAACAGAAGCTAAGAGAGGCCTGAAACAGATCCTTCCCTGTGCTGTTACAGGGATCGTGGCACTGCCAACCACTTGATCTTGGACTTCTGGCTTCCAGATCTTGTAACAATATATTTCTGCTATTTGGGTTGTAGTACTATGTTATGATACTCCCAAAGAAAACTAAAGCAACCCCCTTCCCAGCTTTATTTTCTCTAGACTATACAATCATCTGATATTTTACTTTTTGTTTACTGACCGCCTTCACGGATAATTATATTGTCCTTACAGAGCCCAGAAGTGACTATATTGACTGATATTGACATAAACATGTTTATATGTTATATGTATCCATTGCCATAATCTCTGAACCTCAAAAATTGCCTTCTTCCTAGAATGAACTTGATAAATATTTGTCAAATATTTGTATGAAGAGCTGAGCTGAGCACTCTTCATGACTTCACTGTGAGTAAAACAAGAGAAATGTGTTTACAAAGATGCATTCTCTCTTGAACTTTATGATCCAGCAGCCTCAAGATTTTTCTAAACTCCTTGACAATTAACCTGAGGATTCTTCCCGAGCAGTCATAGCACAGTTGTTCTTGGCGTTCAGACTTGACAACAATTTTATTGTTTTATAAAAGTACAAGAGTTCTTTTCATTTTTTATTTTAAATTATTTCCTAGGGAATCCTGCAATCAAAATAATCTCAATTAACTTCGTTTTATTTCTAGTAAATTTTAACACTGTTTCTCATTTAAGCTAACGTACTTTCTACCCATACCTTATGTGTTTAAAGTATTTTTTTCACTGCTCTCTTTTTATAAAAAGTCTAGCTTTGTTTGAAAACTCTCCAATCACAACCATTCCTGGAATGCCAGCCTCTAGCCTCTTATTCCTTTTCATTTCATTCAGATTTCTTGGTTAAGACTTAATGATAATGTTCTAGTTAAAAGAAAATTAGTTGATAAAAGAAAATAATAAAAGGAGAAATGTCACAAGTCTTTTTCCATAACTATTTCTCTGAACTTTACTGCAAGCTTGCAATTTGGTTCCTATACTCTAAAATTTCATAAAAATCACTTCTTAAATATAAAAACATAATTTTAAGGTCAATATGATGAATGTCAACTGTCACACCCAAGTTTACCATACAATTAGTCAGTTGATTCAAATATTATTTTTATATTTATGTTAGAATGCTTTAACATGAACATTTTTCTATCTGAGCTCTGAGAGAAGCATTCTTTAATCTTGCCAAAAAATATCCACTCCTTCAAGCAGCTTTTCAGATGGCATCTGAAATAAAGACTTCTAGCTCATTACTAACTCTGAATGCAAAGAATTCAATCACATTACTTTGGACACCATTTTCTGTCCACATTCTATATAGCACTTTGTAAATAATAAAAACTTTGAAAAGTGAAATCATCACACTTTTAAATATCCTTCACAATGCTGTTTTTAATATGTGGTAGACTGCAAAAAAATTATGATGTAATTCAAAGATATAAAAACAGTTCTCAAGGAAACAAATCACCTAACCATTCTAAAAATTATGACTTTGTGGGCCAGAGCAATAGCACACTTGTCAAGGCGTTTGCCTTGCGCGCAGCAGATCTGTGTTTGATCCCCGGCATCCCATATGGTCCCTTGAACATGGCCAGGAGTAATTACCTGAGTTCAGAGTCAGGAATAACCCTTGAGCATCACCAGGAACGGCTCAAAACCCTCCCCCCAAATTATGAATTTTTGACTTCTTAAAGAGGCACATTTACCATTGTTTTTTTCTTTAAGTATAACTGAATTTCTTTAAGTACATTTTTTCAAAGGTTACATATCATTAACACAAATTACAGATTACACTTAAAATTAATCTTGTACCATAATTTTGCATCAAACGCTTGCTTCATTAATATATCATAATCATAGGGGCCGGAGCAATAGTCCAGAGGGTAGGGTGTTTGCTTTGCGCGTGGTCGGCTCATGCCAGCCGGGTTCAATCCCTGGCATCCCATATGGTTCCCGAGCACCACCAGGAGTAAGTCCTGAGTGCAGAGCCGAGAGAAACCCCTGAGCATTGCCGGGTGTAACAAAAAAAAAGAAAAAAAATTAAAAAAATATCATAAATATGAAATCTCTAATAACAAAGTGACATGGTTCATAGCATTTCAAGAAAAATATATATGACAGAAGAAAAATCATGTGACTTCTGGAACAGGCTCTTCTTCATACCTGAAGTCACAATATTGTTTTCTTGGTTAAATAATCTTTCTTTTCTTTATGAGAAAATCTATCTGTCAAACAAAACAGTAGGAAGTGTCTGTGCTTGACATCAAGAAAAGAAAACAAAGGTAGATCTCTGAACACAGAGAGTATGTCATTCATGCCCCAGCCTAGTTGGAGAAAGCTAGCCTGTCCTCTGTAAAGAGTTGTTGGAAATCCCTGCAGAGTGAAATTCAGAGTTTAGTGCATGCTCAGAATACGCCAATACTTTTGACCATACACTTCAGGATACTGCCTTTCCAAAGCCTAACAGAAAACATGTATTCTTCCTGCTTTCCACTATCATCTTCATTAGCACATTGACTGAAATACCATAATTTAAATTTATTTAATAACATTGGGGCTGGAGCAACAGCACAGCAGGGAGGGCTTGTGCCTTTCAGGCGGCAGACCCGGGTTAGATCCTCGACATCCCATATGGTCCCCAAGCACCGCCAGGAGTAATTCCTGAGTGAAATGCCAGGAGTAATCCCTGAGCATTGCCGGTGTGACCCAAAAAGCAAAAAAAAAAAAAAAAAAAAATTATTTAATAACATCAGTATTTTCTTTCAATCTGTGACTCTTTCAGGACAGAGTTAATTCAAGTATCTCTCTTACATTTATTGAATAAAGAATATTAATCCAGTAAATTGACTTTGTAAGAGGAAATACATGTACTTTGTATAAAATGTTAGTTCATTCCTGCTTGATAAAAAACATGAAAATTTTATATTATCTCATCGACGCTACATCTGTGGTGATGACGCTGGTTTTATAAATGATCAGGAGGGCCGGAGTGATAGCCCAGCGGGTAGGGCGTTTGCCTTGACCGCGGCCGGCCTGTGCCGGCCCGGGTTCAATCCCGGCATCCCATATGGTCCCCCGAGCACCGCCAGGAGTAATTCCTGAGTGCAGAGCCAGGAGTAACCCCTGAGCATTGCCGAGTGTGACCCAAAAAGCAAAAAAAAATAAATAAATAAATAAATAAATAAAATGATCAGGAATCTCTACATATGAACAGAAAAATTCTCAAATACAATATTTGAATCATTTGAATGCTTTATAGAATGACCAAATATTGTTTCCCAAAGAAAATCATTATTTGCAAGCCAAACTCTAAAGATACTTATATTATCTTTTACTTTCTTGTTTCTTCTTCTTCTTTGTCAATACAGTAGCTTAAATATTCGTAGCATTTATCTAATAAAAATGAGCATGAAATGATGATGTGATGCTAGTACTTTTCCTTTATTAATCACCTACCATATGCCAGACATTCTGATACATATTTACATATTTATCTCATTTATTCCTCTAGATGATATTAAGAGGTATCTGCTATTATTATTATCCCTGCCTTCAAATGAAAGGATTTTTAAATACTTTGCCCAATATTATGCAGTTAGTGAGCACAATTTTATGGAATTTAGTATGGTAAAAATATGCTCCTAAACTAGAGGAACATTTCTGTTGGGCTACTTAGCCCCTTTGTAAGAATAGCATTTCCAACTCTTCCAACAAATTTACATCACTAAGGGTAAGAGAGATAGTATAGTGGGTAATGAACTTGCCTTGCATGAGGCTGATCTGGGTTCCATCCCCATCACACTATGTGGTCTCCCAAGCCCAGCTAGGAGTGATCCCTGACACAGAGCCAGGAGTAAGCCTGAGAACCACTGGGTTTGACACCTCCCAATAAAACTGAATCACTAACCAACATGGCAAGGAGTACTAGATAAAGAAAAACTGATTTCAGACAGTCCTGGATCCAAGGCCTAGCTATGACATTTACTAGCCCATTAGTCTCTTTGGAATTTTTTTTTTCCTCATATATGATGTGAAAATTTAAATTAACAGTATCTAACTGGAATGATTAAAATATAACTATCTGGAAAATACTCTGCTTATAATAAATTGCATGATAGTTATAAAATGTGTTTTACTGGTGTCTGCAGATCAAGGAGTACCACCGTATAATCAAGAGAATCTCAAATAGGCAAGCTTCCAAGACCCATATAAATGGGGGAAATGAAGACAGCAGATCAATAAAACAACTCAGTACTGCAAAGAGGGGTACATCATTACTTATTATGGTTCTATATAATTTCCAAAAATGTGATCCTATTGTGTTACCTCTATTACAGCAGTCAGCAGTTAAATAAAAGACCCAGGATTCTCCACAAATCCAGCTTAATTGTAATCTCAATTACAAATGAATTGAACCAGTGTTTATTCCAATGAAGTGCCTCCAAATATCAGATCATAATCATGTTTGCTTCCCACTCCAAAGAAAAGTCCTTGGCTATCTTTCAGCAGATTACCGACCAGAAGCTCTGTCAGGACCCCCACTGCATTTGGTAGAGATCTACTAACCTGGCTCAAAACTTAGGCTCCCAGGAAAAGGTATCATTGTGTTGTTTTACCTACCTCTGTAATAGCACATTTTCTACCATGGAAAGGAATAGTGGCATGTTCATTTTCCCCAGGAATCCTCCGCACTCCCATTTGATTATCCAGTTTGCCAACCTTGCTCCCTTCTGGTGTTTCCAATATAACCATCAAATACAAAGCACAGCTTTATTCTGGTTATAATCTTTTTAAATATCTACATATGCACTTATAGGGATTAATATGTGTGTTTAGAAATTTTTTTTATTTTAACCCAGATTCCAAAAATAATTTTCCTCTGCCTATATCTAATTGTACTGTAGATGTTTGCTGGACTTGTAGATCTAGAATCTCTCAGACCTAGAATTTCTCAGAATTTCCCTTACCCTTTTAAAATTGTAGTTGAATTATTTTCTTGGCAGGCAGAAATTTTTACGTAGTATTTTTTCTCCCTGCACTTTGAGGGATTAAACTTTTACTTAAACAGTTTAAGCACCTTTTTGATCATGAGCAAGTTTATTAGAGCACAATTTGATAAAATATCAGAAACCTTAAGACTACTCCTTTTAAAAGAGACAGTATAGGTCCATTTATGAGTACAGATGTACAGTAATGTTTATGTATGTTCCTTCACACCCACCTCACAGCTCAGGGTCTCCACTTGCTCATATAACCTTCCAGACGAAGGTACCCTCCCAGTTTACATGCTCGAAACCTTTGGGAACTAGGATCAGACTCCTCTTCTTTCTAGTTGGGTATGAACAGCCTCCACACCCAACCTCTGACATTTCAGCAGGTCACCTCCATACCTCAGTATCAACCAGCTCTAAATTCTTGGTTAATGGTTTTAGTGACGCCATGTTCAGGCGGCTTTACAAGTTCAAATAAAAATGAAGTCAGCAAAAATAAGAAAATATGAGGGGAAAAATGAGAAAAATATAGTCAGTTGTGACAGAAATAAGGAGCATGGTAGTGATATATTTCTTCAAAAATCAATAGAAAATCTGAGTAACAAAATAACAGCAACTGAGGAAAAAGATCAATGTGCTCCAAATGAGACTCAGGAAACATCTATAAAACTAAGAAGAAGCGGGGGGTGGGGGAAGTCTGGAAAGAAATGAACAACACACCAGAGAACATTGGTGAGTGCAAGAGAACAGTATAAGAAACATCATTACCCATGAATTACAGGAGAGTAAATTCACTGAAGAACCACTAGTTTAAAAGAAATCATAGTAAGAAGGGAACATGTGTGACTAAATGTCAAAAGGGCTGATACCAACATAGAACTGAACATTAAATACAGGCCAAAAAAATGCACATGATAGTTTCCAAGTGTATGTGGTGCAACCCACAATGTGTAGGAGAAGGAAGGGAGAGAGAGGGATAAAGAAAAGAGATAAAGAACCTGCCATTTAGGCAGGCTATGGGAGGGGGAGGGAATTGGGGACATTGGTGGTGGGAAATGGGCACTGGTGGAGAGCGGGTGCTGAACACTATGTGACCGAAACCTCCAAACATGAACAACGTTGTAATTGTATATCTCATGGTGGTATAATAAAATGTTTAATTAAAAAAAAAAGAAATCATAGAAAAATTCCCATCATAGATGTGGGAAAATGGTATAGTTATATACCCATAACACAGACAACAACACTGAAAGCATAATATCTGAGCTGCAACCAATGGAACTTTATATGTGCCTGTCAAGATGACAGTGGATGGGGAAGGGGGAACAACAGGGGGGGGAAGGGATGGACACAAGAACACTGGTAGATGGCCCACCACCCCAATAGGGTCCTGGAAGAAGCCAGAAGAACCTCGCTTACCATAATCACAGCCATTTTCAACGTCAGGACTCCACAGCTCATCAGAACCCCACCAAAGAGAAAAGCCAATTTCTTTTATTTTATTTAATTTTTTATTTTACAACTATATGTGTATATATATACATGTATATAGTGAGATATACAATTACAAAATTGTTCATATTTGGGTTTCAGTCATACAGTGTTCCAGCACCCATCCCTCCACCAGTGCTCATTCCCACCAACAATGCCCCCTGGTTCCCCTTCCCCTTCCTGCATCTAAGGCAGGAAATTCTCTTCTCTCTTCTCTCTCTCTCTCTCTCTCTCTCTCTCTCTCTCTCTCTCTCTTCCTTCTTTTACACACTGTGGTTTGCAATACACATATAGTTAGAAGTTATCATGTATATCTTTTTTTCTTATTTTCAATGCTCAGTTTTATGCTGGTATTATCATTCACAATAATTATAGTACACTGTTCCTTTCTCTGTATTGCCTAACCTCTGACTCACACACATTTGCAGTAGGTTCTACCCACTGACAAGACCTCCTGATCTATGTTTTGTCTATGCTATTTTTTATATCCCACAAATAAATGCTATCATTATATATCTGTCCTTTTCCCTCTGGCTAATTTACTCGGCATGATCCTCTCCATGTCCATTCATTATAGGCAAATTTCATAATGTAGTTTTTCCTAACAGCTGCATAGTATTTCATTGTGTAGATGTACCACAGTTTCTTTATCCAGTCATCAGTTCTCAGGTTGTTTCCAGATTCTGGCTATTGTGAATAGTGCTGCTATGAAAACAAAAGTGCAGATGGTGTTTCCGATGTGTGTTTTTGACTTCCCAGGGTATATCCCCAGGAGTGGTATGGCTGGGTCAAATGGGAGCTCAATTACCTCCACGATTTTTTAAAAGATCTTTCTTATATGGACCAGAGTAGTAGGACAGCAAGGTAGGACACTTGCCTATCGTGTGGCTAACCCAGGTTTAATCCCAGCAACCCATATTCTGAACCACACCAGGGATAATCCCTGAGCTAATATCCAGGAGTAAGATTTGTGCACTGTCAGCTGTGAAAAAAACCCTCTTGTATATGCAGGATTGATATAGTGGTCCCCCAGGGGTGGCTTATGTGAAGCGGGAAGGAGAGAGAGATGTCACTTTCTCCCCGCCACCTCTGCCACCCAGGAACTGCTGTGCAGGCTAGACCTCACCTAGACCTTGCAGGTTCTTGTCTTTGCCTCTCTGAAGAAGAATTTCAGGAGCAGATGAGCAGTGAAGTAAAACAGATTTTATTACGGAGGTTTTTAAGAGAGGAAGGAGAAGAGAGAGAGAGAAGAGAAGAGAGGGGAGAGAGAGGAGAGAGAGGAGGAGAGGAGAGAGAGGAGGGGAGAGAGAGAGAGAGAGAGAGAGAGAGAGAGAGAGAGAGAGAGAGAGAGAGAGATTCGCATCTCAAAAGCTGAGATCCAAGCCACACATGGGCTTGACCACATGGGCTACACGCAGCATTCCACCCTTCCTTTGTTCAAGGTGGCTTTATAGATTTTTCCCAAACTGCCCCATGTGCGGCTTCTACCTAGGTTAAAGTCCATTGCTAGGGCAGTTCACAAGGGGGGTAGATTTGCAAGTGGTGGGTCCTCTTCTTTGAAATCCTCTTCTTTCTGGGGTCTTCTCTCAGTCTCTTGGCTCCAGCTGAAACCTTAACAGGCCTTAGTTCCTGTTTCCAAATGGTGGGTCTGAACAGCTTTTCAATCTGTTGACTACTACTGGACTAGAAAGCTTTCCTGGAAAGCTTATTGCCATGGGGGGCCTTTTCTCCTGCCTGCCTACATCAAGATAGGTAGAAACACTGGTGGTGGTGATGTGTAGGTGGGCCCCACAGGTGACTTATGAGAGGCTAAGAGGAGAGAGAGGGTCACTTTCGCCCCATCCACCTCTGGTGCCCTGGGACCTGCTGGATTCTTGTCTTTGCTTCTCTGAACAATTTTGGGAGGAGACGAGCAGTGAAGTAAGAACAGATTTTATTTGGAGGATTTTAGAGAAGAAGGAGGAGAAGAGAGAATATGAGAGAGAGAGAGAGAGAGAGAGAGAGAGAGAGAGAGAGAGAGAGAGAGAGAGAGAGAGAGAGAGAGAGAACTATCCCAAGAGGGATCAAGCAGTACAGGGTCTCGGGCAGTATGCTCCGGGGCCCTTCCTTTGTTCAAGATGGCTTTTACAGGGTTTTTCTCAAGCTGCTCCTAAATGGTGCTTTTTTTTTTTTTTTTTTTTTTGGGTCACAACCCGGAAATACTCAAGGATTACTCCTGGCTCTGCACCCAGGAATTACTCCTGGCAGTGCTCAGGGACCCTATGGGATGTCAAGAATCGAACCCGACTTGCCTGCTTGCAAGGCAAATGCCCTACCTGCTGTGCTCACTCCAGCCCCCACCACCACAATGGTGCTTCTATCTAGGTGAGAGACCTTAGCTTAGAAGTTGTCAAGTGTTAGTGTTGGAAGTGGTGGATGGTCTTTGAAATTAGCGGTGGATGGTCGAAATTCCTTTTCTGTCTTTTGTTCCTTCTGGAGCTTCTTTTGAGGCAGATCCATTCTTCTCTGGTCTGGGCTAGCTCCAGGGGAAGGTCTTATCAGACCTTAGTTGCTGTGTAAGTGCTGATGGCCTTAGGGCTGGGTGGTTTTACTACTCCTTAGGAGATCCATTGCCAAGGGGGCCCTTTCTGTGGAACTACAACAGTGGGTGTGGTGTTGGAATGTTTTGAGTGACTTATGCATGAAAAAGTATAATTAATAGTATTTAACAGTACTGCAAATTCTGCTACCTCCATAAAAATGGTAAAAATGAAATAAATAGCCAAAAGATTTATGTAAAAAATATGTTTACTTCTATGTACACATACATAAACCTTGTAGCATGCAATTGTAAAGACTTGATTGTCACTAGTGATACATACATATATAAAACTACTATAAAAATCATGGTTTTGCTTGAATGCTGGTGGCATTAATTTGTAAATTATCCAAATATTTTACTAATTTGTTATGTGACATATAAATTCATGTGGACAATGTAATAGTTTGAGATTTACTATTAAAATTCTTGATTTTTATGTATCCAAGGACAGGATATATAAAATATATATAGTACAGCAGGAAGGGAGTTTGCCTTGTATGCAGCTGACCCAAGTTCTATTCCTGGCATTTTTATATGGTTCTCAGAATACCAAAAGGAGGATTCTTGAGTGCAAAGCCAGGAGTTACCCCTAGGATCACCAGGTGTAACCCTTCAAAAGAAACAAATAAACAAATGAAAAATAAATCCAAGGATGTAGTCATATAATCCTAAAAAAAAAAAAAAATCATGGTTTGAATTAATAAGGATATTCAGGAAACTACACATTTTAAAATGCTGAAAAAAAGATTGTAAAACTAAAGTAAAATCCTAGATTCTCATACAGCACACAAATACAAATATATATGCGCTATTAGAGAAACATGAGAGGAAACATTTGCATTTTTCTATTAATTTGAAATATATTATAGAGACCACATATTTATAACTATTTTAACTTGTTATAAACAAGAGAAACGTAATATGCTAGACAAAATAAACTAATCTCTGCACCATATTGCTAACAATTTCTTTAAGAGAACTCTCCGAAGTTAAGAAGCTAGATAATGTATTTTACAACCACATTATAAAATCTCTTAATTTTCTAGGCAGACAAAATATTTGTAAGCTGTTTCAATGACCCACTGTTGCCACTGGTCTGTTAGTTTCCCCGGGATTACACAGTATCTCCACATTAGTGTGGAGATTGCCATTTTCTTATTTCTGTTAGTGCTCAGACAATAAGTCCTAACACCTCACAAGGATCTCACGATAACTTCTTTTTCTTACTCTTAGTCTGCTGATCTTTTGACTTCTTAACATTTTTATTGATAATTTTCGTGGTCACAACTGGCAGTACTAAGAGCTTGCTCCAGGCTCTGCATTCAAGGATCAATCTTTTTTTTTTTTTTTTCTTTTTGGGTCACACCTGGCAATGCTCAGGGATTTCTCCTGGCTCTGCATTCAGGAATTACTCCTGGCGGTGCTCGGGGGGACCATATGGGATGCCGGAGATCGAACCCAGGCCAGCTCGGGCCGGTGGCGTGCAAGGCAAATGCCCTACCGGCTGGACTATCGCTCTCGCATTCTTCTTCCTGGCTAAGGTACTGGATGCCTGGGAACAAAGACAAGTCAGGCGCACGGGTTTTTAGCCTGATGTACTATCTGTCTGGCCCCTAAATTCTTAATGTTTGCTTAATGCCCAATCCCATCAAAACTGCTCACCAGAAAAATTCAAATTCAAGTTCAATAAATAATATGCTGTGTTTTCTGTTTGTTTTGTTTTGTGCTCAGAGCTTACTCTGAGGTCTTACTCAGGGATCAATCTAGCTGTGCTTGAGGTGATGGTATGTGATGGCAAGAACCCAACTCCCATTTGCCACATGCATTTCAAGTGCCAATCTCTCCGACCCTATCATTTACTGCATTTTTTATATCTGTTACTAGCAATTTGAAAAATAATTACCAACAGGTTAACATTACCAACAGGTTAACTCATCATATGAAATGTTATCTTATTGAAATGTTTTTACAATTAAAAATAAAGCTCTAAAATGAAAGAGAGGTGTCACTGCTGCTAGTGGCCACTTTTTGGCTGTTGGCAATGCTTGCAACTTCTTTATTCATTATTAATGGAAAACCAAGATAAGCTCATTAGAACAATAGTAAAATAACCAAAAGAGATCAGCTTCATAGAATATTTATGTATAGGTTCCTATAATTGAATTTGCCACAAAAAAGAATATAGATATGGGTTACTCTTAGTTCACAGTCTGTGATTTGTATTATAGCATTTATCTGGGTTCCATATTAGCTTCCCTGGGACCTTGTAATTGGAGTACACTGCCACCAAGTGGTGCTAAGTGTCATAATCACTTTAAAATATAATTCATGCTGAGATTAATGGAATACTAGCTATGAGACATCTATATAAGCTAAAGAGTGTATCACTGAATAATAAAAGCTTCTTTATCAAAATAGTTGAATATAATGAATATTTTTCAAGATTATTGTAAAACAATTTCAGAACGAAAGAAATAAGTTTGTAACCACTTCAGTAGCACATCTACTGGCTTAAGAAATAGCTCCCCAAACAAGAAAGACCATGCTTCTAAACTTCAGTGTAACCCGTTGGACACACAGACAATCTATTGATAATGCAACAAAGGTTATTTAGCAACTACTACATGCCAGGCTCATTGTTACTATTTAAATGCTATTATGAGGTTCACAGGAGTCTCTGAGAAGATAGAAATTTGTGCTGGCTTTAAAAAAGGGGTAATTTTGGATAGCCAGAAATGTCAAAGAAAGACAATCCAAAGACAAGACTACCATCAAGGCACAAAGGCTTAAACTACTTTTTTGGATAAAGGTAACTCTGATGTTATCTGATGTAGAAGAGAAGGTTCCACACATAGAGGCCTTAAATGCACATTAAAAATATGGATTGTTGCCATCTTGAGACATCTATGTATGACCAGGAATAATCAGCTAGAGGGAGAAAAGTACACCCAGATTTTATTCTTATTGTTTGTTGGGGGCCACATTCAACAATGCTCAGGGGTTACTCCTGATCCTGCTCTTAGGAATTAGTCCTGGCAGTATTTTGGGACTGAACCTAAATCTGCTGCATCTAAAACAGTTCCCAACCTTCTTTACTATTTCTTAGGTCCTAATTTTGTCTTTGAACCCCAAAGTTTTGCAGAGGTTTACTGTTCCAGGTGTTCTCATGTGTAGAGAGATGAGATGAAAAGACTAGGATGAGATTAATAGGAAGATAAAAAATTAATCCCCTTGTCACTTTGTCACTTTCTTCCCAATGTTCATCGATTTGCTTGAGTGGGCACCAGTAATGTCTCCATTCATTGGGAATGAGATCCATTATTGTTACTAGTTTTGGCATATCAAATACACCACGGGTAGCTTGCCAGGCTCTACCGTGGCTCTGGGTTCACCCAAGAGGGCCCAGTCTTTTCCTATGTCAGAACATCAACCATCCAGGACCCACAGGGCAGAGCCCTGGGTCTAGATAAGCCTGTCTCCTGTCTGCCACCTGCTAATGCAGCTGGGCACTGCAGCTACACCTGCAACACCTCGACCGGTAGGATAAAAATTAATAGAAAGATAAAAGATTAAATTTAATATGGGTCCCTCTTCTTCTCCACCTCTGGGGTTTCTGGGATACCTATCGACTGCCAAGCTCATGATGCCAAATACTTCATTTGAAAACATACCTGTGTTGAATATAAAACCTCAAATATCAGTTTCTGTAAGGTTCCAAACCATGAAACAATATAGAACACTGTTTTTTTGAAGTAGTGACCATAATTGGAAATATTAAGGTCATAATTATCACGATCATGATCACGATCTTCCCGTTGATCATCTATTTGCTAGAGCGGGCACCAGTATTATCTCCATAAGTCCTGTCTCATGCCAGTAGAGCCAGGGGCATCGGCTTGCTACAGGAACATAAAGAACCTCAAACCATTATATTAGGTCATGGGAATGACCTAATATAATTGTTACTGGAATTTGGCATATCATATACAACACGAAAAGCTTGCCAGGCTTGCCGAGCGGGAGGCAAACTCTTTTAAACACCTCCAAATAAAGCATTTATTGATGGACCGCGCGCCACTGCGGCCATGAGCAGGGCTGTGATGGGCTGGTCTGCTGGGTGGAGTTCTGACGAGAGGGAAGTCCAAAAGTGGAAAATGGCGGCGCCCGTGGAGTGAGGAGGGGTGGTCTGGCTTGTTGTGAGGCTCTGCTGAGGTGGTGGGCCAGGGCTAGAACCCGCCATGCCTCCCGACTGCCTCATGAATGGCTGTGCACAGGGAGAGCAAGGAACAGCTCTGCCCCATGTGTGAGAGTCTCTGGACCAGCATACCTAATTATAGTGACCATAAATCAAATATAGTAAGGAATATATAAACACAGGGTTAACAAATTTAAAAGTGAAAACAAGAGTGTTCTCACTGGCATTATCCATGGCTAAGTTAGTGTCTCTGCAGACACTGAGAAAGACAAAAGATAGAGAAAGCAAACAAAGGTAGAGAAATAAGTCCTAAACAGTGAGGCTGGGACATGTAGGAGAGTGGGGGTTAGTCACTAAATGGTATTTGGATGGAGGACTCCTCCCTCCCTCTGACTACCATGTCCACAAACATGGCATTGCCTTCAACCAGAGGCAATGGTAGAGGCCAGAAAAGTCACTCCATTTTCCCCAAAAGCCTACTGGAGAATGTTAGCAAATTTGTTTCAGGCAACAGAAAATTCTCAAAAACCTCATCTTCTCTCTTCTTCGTCATAACTTGCTAATGGCTAAGACCTACCCGAGTCTGGCAGGATCTTCCCAAACTAGAAAATTCAATGGACAGTGAGCCCTACACTGTCTTCCTATAGTGACTTCTTCCAAGATTCTCTCTGAATTTGCAGCCTAAAAGAGGACAAAGAGACTTTAATCAGTTTCAGAAAGCTAAAGATATCCTAGCAGAGGAGGATACAAATGCCTTGTGCACAACCACCGTGGAGCCCCAGAAAGGTATCCTGGGAAGTAGGGTTTACAAGAGGAACAGTTGTTAAGGGTCAGATAGTCCTAACACAAGGTTCTGTATCTCATCTATTTGACTGAAAGCACTAATGCCTCAATTTAGTGGAACTGTGAGAATAAAAGATGGAAGTGTACATGTGAGCCAGGTCAAGGAGATATGGTGTCTCTTTAATCTAAAGTGATGTCACCATTGAGGAAATATACACAGATTTTCTGCCTAATGAGTGATAGTATTAAAGAAATCACCAAACTAAATTTTTGATACATATATAAATTTTTCTACAAACTCTGTATACCCAAAGGGTTGTGTGTGTAAGGGGGTGGAGTACACATTGGTGAAGCATATTATTGGTATTAATATGCTTCTATATTATTATGTAATATAGGATATATGTTATATATCCTAGGATATATGTTATATATCCTATATTCTACTGCACCTAATCTGTTCTTTTACTTCAAAGTAAAAGAAATGTGTAGGCCTTTGTACACCCTGGCCCCAAGTTCTTCTGGTAGTTCTTAATGAGTAACTCATATCACTGTCTTCCTGTTCATCATCAATTTGCTCGAGGGGGCCCCAGTAACATCTCCTTATGTCCTGTCTCATGCTAGTAGAGCCCAAGGGCATCTGCTTGCTCCAGGAATATATAGAGCCTCAATCCATTCCGGAATGAGGTCTATAATTGTTACTGGTATTTGGCCAAATATATCAAATATATCAAATAACTCATATATAATATAAAAAGTCCAATCAGCTAACACCTGAAAGAGACCATCTTCTCTATGAACTCCCAGTGATGGGGGTTCATATCTACACTCTGCCTCAGTAGACACTGCCTATACTAAATAACCAAGTTCTATTGCAGCAGTGGTCACTGATTTCCCCAGAGCCCACACTAAGAGACAAGCTGCCCTGAATGCCCTTCAGAAAGTGCAATAATGCCTACAGGGTAAATAAAAGAAGACCATGAACACTTTTCCTAAGCATGGATGTGTCTGCCTCCTCTCCTCTTGCATGGGATGGCACATAAATGCTTGCCCAAGAGAGTATAAGGACATAAAGATAATAAAAGATTGGTTTAAAAAACTTATAATAACAACTGCCTTGGTTTCTGAGAGCACTGAGTCACTCTATCAATTATTAAAACCTTTGAGAGACCACACAGAGAGAGCCAGGAGTAGACTGAGGTCTTAGCCAAGCTCAGATACCAAACTTTCCCTGCCAATGTGCCAGAGATGTGAAGGAAGTCATCTGGAACCAAACCTCAGAAATACAGGAAACACCAATTTGGACTTACTAGTTGCCCAGCCAATCGTTACTCAACCACCTCACCTACAGAACCATGAAACCCAACAAAAGGTATTCATATTAAGTCACTGTTTTGCAATAAGCTGTTAAATGACAAAAGATTATGTAAATAAAGTGGTTTGTTCCGTTGTTTCACACCAAGAACCAATGCTGCTGTGTCCTGATATAACAATTTAAGTGACTGAGGTTTATCACAAACCCAGCCTTCATTAAAAATCTTCATCTCTAAACACACCACAACAATAGCTGGGCTATAAAATTAACATAAGTCAAACACTCTGTTCTCAAAATTTCTCCATCCTCTGAACAACTGGATTATATCCAAAGCAGCAAACAATGTGCCTGAAACATTGAACTCCCTCAGGATCAGGCTTTTTACCAGCAGCTACTTAGACTCTTCAAGCAAGGCTCCTGTAAGAACATGTCTGCTTCCCAACTGAGGAAACAGTCCTAGGTTAAACTCAAAGCTTACTATACATACTTTTCATTTGCAATGAAAGATGTACTAAATCTAAGGCTTTCTCTGAATCTAGAAAGTTTCCATTCCACCCAACTGAACAACAATTCTTAGAAAAGAAATGAGGCTTCTGTCTTCTCAGGATGAACTTAGATTTCAAGGACTTTAAAGGGTGCTGCTAGCATAGTCCAGGCCAAATTTTTCAATAGGTTTTGGCACATCAGCTGAACACATTGGAATATTGTCAACACAGATTCTGGAGCTGCTTAAGGCTGTGCATGGGGGCAGCAACAGGTCAGATAAGATCTGCTTGGCATATATTCTGTGTACAGAGACACAGAGAGTTCTCCTGATTCAATTTCTATCTGTTTTAAGATAGATGAGGGATTTCAGTAAACAAGATCTTTTCACAGTAACTTAGTCCTAGTGTTACAGGTATTGAACATTACACATCAGGTTCACTCAATTTGGGCACTTGATCTTAAATGTTTATATCTTAAATTTAAACATTTTGCATCTGGCATTTCCATGGGACTTCTGCTTCACTATCAAGTCAGCGCCTTACTCCGAGGATGATTCTCAATACTCACTGACAAAGACCAGCAAAAGGAAGTTTAGAACCAAAGTACTGAAAATCCGTAACCAAAGGAACATTTGTACTAAACTGCATGAATGATATAGCAGTTTGTTGTATTTTAGAGCACTTTCAATAACATAAGAAGCTGGGTTGTTGCTTTGTAAACTGTAGGTGAGGAAATGGGAATCCATATAAATTGTGGCAGAAATAATAGATGGAGAAAGTGGATCTGAAAGATTGTTTTTGGATCCTGATCTGTGCTTTTTATAATCACTCATCTGTCTACAGTGAACATCTTTTACGTTGTCTTCTCAGAATTCATGCCCGCTACTTTTGCTACTAGCATTAACCTCTGGAGGAACCACCTTTTCCTCCATGACATAGTCTTGGTTGAGAATTATCAAAGTCCTCACTTTGTTTTTAATTTGTTTGGTTGTTGTTTGTTTTTGCTTTTTGGGTCACACCTGGCAGTGCCCAGAGGTTACTGCTGGGCTCTGCACTCAGGAATTATTCTTAGTGGTGCTCCTGGGACCAAATGGGATGCCGGATTGAACTCTGGTCAGTCACAAGCAAGACAAACACCCTCCCAGTTGTACTCTCTCCCCTTGACCTTCTTCACTTTGGATGACTCCTGGATATAGAAAACTCTGGAGCAGCACATGCTGATAGCAACACTCTGTCCTTCCAAAGACTGTTCTTCCTCATAACACTCAGCAGATTCTTTATATGTTTGTTTAAATAAGTCACTTTAATATAGTTCTTGCAACCAAACAGGTAACTCCAAGCAAAAGTGGAGCCCAGAGTTATAGGGATAATACAGCAGATAAGGCATTTGGTTTGCATTGAGCAATACAAGCTTGATCTTAGGAAACACATATAGTCCCTGAACCACCTCCAGAAGTAATCCCTGAGTACAGATGGGTATGACCCCAAGGAAAAAAAAAACCGTAAAACCTTTTTCAGCATACATTACTTTCATTTTTAATATTTTCATTTCATGTAGCAGGATATTAAGTGAGATGTTTTATGTTATCTTAGAATGGACAACTGGGATCCAAAACTAGCATCAAATAACTAGAAACTATTATACTTTCTAATAATAACCCCAAACAAGAAACACCCTTATGAGACCATCCAGCTGGCGCTATCAAACATGTCTTCAATTTTCTCTATTCCAATATTTTATCTTTATATCATTTCTCTTTAATACCATGGATGAACTTTATATCTAGAAACAGTAAGAAACTCACCCCTGATAGCATCTTTTAAATGCAAACCCTGTGTGTAAACACTCCTAGCTTTTCTCTGTATGGTGCTCATACCCAGAGCTACTCTGTCCCTTCCATAATAAACCCAGGGCCACGCACCAAATAGTGAGAGCCAGCTCCTTTGTTTTCAAGCATGCTAAAATCATTCAAACTAGCAAATCCTTAATCTATTACCCTAATTTGCCTGTCCTTCGTCCAAGAAATCACTAGAAAGCCTCAAGCCCACAACTCTTTGTCCCTCTGCTTGTGCCCAACCTTGTTGCTCTCCAGATGATTTGAATAGAATGCCTTCTACTCAGAAATGAATGCAGATCCTCAGCACCCAATAAGGTCCCCAAGCCTGCCAGGGAAATTGCTGAGCACAGAACCAGGAGTAAGCCCTGAGAACCACTTGTGTGTGGCACCAAAGAAATGTATATCAGCGCATAAAATAAAGTCGTTCATTGTTGCAGTACACTGCTGCCCAGAGCCTCTGCATCTGGCCTGGAGTTGCATCTGCAGGTCTCTTTGTAGATAGGAGGAGGACAGTTTGAATGTGGCAGCTCATCTGACCATGTATTCTATACTGGCTGGTATAAACATTCTCTTATGCTGCCACAATGATTATGGGACTCGCTAGATCTTACTGGTATATTTGCCTGGCCACATTGGATCTCTAAGTAGCTAGACAAGAGAGAAACGCTGTTTGCCTCCAAGCAAGCAAGAATGGTTCTCTGATAACTCAAAGGCTGATATATAGAACAACCATAAAGTAAAGACATGACTCTTGTGAAGGCTTGGAGAAATATTTAACTGGCTATATAATATTCTTTGGTACAAATGCATGCCTTTGTATTCTGAAATACAGTTCATCTCAGAAGCCCCCTCCTCCACTGCAGGGGCACTTCCAAGGCAGATCTTGGCTCAGCAACATTACCATCTCAAAGGGCCTAGGTGAGGTCCTGGCAGTAATTACCTGAGGGAATTTGACCCTGATGGCTTTCTGTTGGAGTGGGAGGTCTGAGTTGCAGGGATATAAAAACCTCACCTGCTTCCTTTCTCACTGTCTTCCCTTTTCCCCCTTTCTGCTGGCACCTCTTCACTGTCTATTCCCTGAGGCAGAAGGGGATCCCTGACCCTGCTCCCGGATTTTGTGTGGGGTGCCTCAGTGTTTCCCGCACTTCCTGATAGTCATGTTTGTATGTCTTACAAACCTAATTAAAACAAACCCCAGGTACCCTTAAGACACTGGCCTTACATTAATGTTGGGCAATGTGCACTGGTGGAGGGATGGGGGTTGGAGCACTATATGAAAAACTTAATAAATAATTTTTAAAAGGACACTGGCCTTGCTCCCAAGAAAGTCTCCCATTTCCCTTTTAAAGGAAAATGAGGAGATAGAGGAGAGTTGGAGCAGGCGTCTTTCAGTAGGATAGTGATAAAGCAGCGACCTTCTCGATATCAGTGTGGAGGAGAGTGAATCTAGCATCTTCTCATCATATTGATTAGGAAGAGAAAGTGGCATTCCAGAATCCAGTTGGAGATGACTGTCCTTTACAGCCTTGCTAACTGCACTTGCATCTGAGTATGAGAAAAGAGATGGGAGCAAATGGCAAGTCCGGACTACAGAGACCATTGCTGGGCATGGCCAAGACACATTAGTTTCCCATGGGCCCAGCGGACAATGGAATGCCTCTGGGCTTGAGCCATCTTTCCGGTACCCCACCAAGAGTGCTGCCTGCCAGGCTGAGAGCAGACTTTAATGATGGAGCTGACAAAGAATAGACACAGGTCCAGAGCCAGGATGTCTATGTCAGGAAATTGGACAGTGGGGAGGTCCCACTGGGTGTTCCAAAGAATCCAAGCAGCACCCCCAAGAGAGCCAGCATTTGGACATCTGCCACACCACAGAGAGCTCACAACTGGTCAGTCATATCATCAGCTAAAGAAGCAGCAGCAGGATTGCAAATATAAGTCTGGAAGGAAAATGAGAAGTGATGTTAGCTAAGTTTAGTGAAATAGGGCAGAGAAAAGGGAGAAAAGGGAGCTTGTGAGAGCTCATGAGAGCTTGTGAGAGCTTGTGAGAGCTTCTGAGAGCTTGTGAGAGCTTGTGAGAGCTTCTGAGAGCTTGTGAGAGCTTGTGAGAGCTTCTGAGAGCTTATGAGAGCTTGTGAGAGCTTCTGAGAGCTTCTGAGAGCTTGTGAGAAAAGGGAGAAAAGGGAGCTTGTGAGAGCTTTCTGCTTTCTGCTTGCCCAATGTGTGAGTGAGAACTAAACCGGTATATATCTAGATTAAAAATCTACTTCCACTTCCAAAACCGGAGCGATAGCCCAGCGGGTAGGGCGTTTGCCTTGCACGCGGTTGGCTCATGCCGGCCCGGGTTCGATCCCGGCATCCCATATGGTCCCCGAGCACCGCCAGGAGTAATTCCTGAGTGCAGAGCCAGGAGTAACCCCTGAGCATTGCGGGTGTGACCCAAAAAAGCAAAACAAAATAATAATAATAATAATAATAATAATAAAAATCTACTTCCAAAACAGAAGGAAACCCCAAATATCCACTTAGCCCAAGACGGAATATTTTCTTCAGTTTCTCACCAGTCTTGAATCATCTGCAAGGTTTGCTGATTCCCCCTTTGTGTCTTCATGTTTCTCCCTTCCTGTCTCTAACACCTCTCAAATGTAAAACAAGACAGTTTCTTTTAACTCTTTCAGTGATTCTTTTCCCAGGTTGGGGACTTTCTTTCACAAGAGCTAAGTCTTTAAGCGAAGGAATCATTTAAAAATATCTGGAACTTACTTTTCATGCAAATCTCTTTTTCCATGTGCATATGATATTCCATGGTCTATGTGTTCCCACACTACTTTCTATGACTCCTCAACTCCAAGGAACAAAAATCCCTTCCTGGGTCAAATGGGAGTTCAATTTCTAGTCTTTGGAGGAAAGTCCATATTGTTTTCCAGAAAGGTTGTACCAGCCGGCATTCCCACCAACAATGGATGAGTGTCCCCTTTTCCCCCACATCCACGCCAGCACTTGTTGTTCTTGCTCTTTTGAATATGTGCCAGTCTCTGTGGTATAAAGTGGTATCTCATTGTTGTTTTGATTTGCATCTCTCTGATGATTAGTGATGATGAGCATTATAGAGGCAAAAGGATACACATGCCAACCTCTTAATGTATGTTCTGTAATCCATAGTCTGGAAGGGAAGGAAAAGAGAAAAAGAGAGAAAGGGAAAGAAATAAAGAACCTGCCATGGAGGGGGCTGGGGAAGGGGGTAGGGAACCGGGGACGTTGGTGGTGGGAGATGGGCACTGGTGGAGTGACGGATGCTTGAACACTGTATGACCAAAACCCAAATATGAACTTTTAATTGTATATCTTTTTATTTGTATATCTCACGGTGGTATAATAAAATACTTAAAAAAAATCCCTTCCTAAGTTCCCACCTTGTGTGGCAGTCTGAAAACTCCACAGTAAGCAGTAGCATCTCTTTTGCTTCTGAGTCTTGTGATTCCTACCATCTGTTGCCTAATATCCAATGTAGAAAAAAAAAATTCTGTGGATTATCTGAATTTTCAGTTGTACACATTGCTCCATCAAGGTCAGAACATGGCTTTATGATTGACTAACCCATAATTTGATGATAATTTTAACTAAATTGACTTCATTTAATATTAACAAACTTTTAAATGTGGTTTTCAGAAAGACAGAATCTCCTCCTCAATTGTTTTTTGTCCTGGGACCACATAAGGTATTATTTCTAATGCTGTGCTCAGGTGTCACTTCTGGTAGTGCTCCAGGTACTTATATGTGGGGATCAGACTGCAAGTAACTACATGCAAAACCAGCACCTTAATCCCTACACTATCTCTCCCCCCCCCAATTTTACAATTTTGTGTAGCAAGTATCAGTAACATCATCAAGTGTGAAAGGAAGTAGTGTCATTCTGAAGGATACACACCAGGAATGAAAGTACATTGGTGGTCTAAGAGCTCATTAGAACTCATCTGGCATTGACAGTATGGCTTCGTGTGAGAAAAATGAACACTGGTTCAACCTAAGAATTGAGGGTCAGAGCGATAGCACAGCAGGTAGGGCATTTGCCTTGCATGAGGCCAACCAGAGTTCAATCCCCAGCATCCCATATGGTCCCTTGAGCACAGTCAGGGAGTAATTCCTGAGTGTGGATCCAGGAATAATCCCTGAGCATTGCCAGGTGTGACCCAAAAGGCAAATAAATAAATAAAATTTAAAAAATAAATAAAACACAGTTTAACCTAATCACATTTAAAAAAAGGATTAAGAAATGCAGGTCTAATAGGTTTGATACCAGAACTGAAATTTGTGTCATTGGTGGTGGTAGATGCAAGCATCAACGTGTTAAGGTTATGTCATTTTATCTACTATATTGCTCTGTTGACATCATCTGAGGAGCATTCCACTAGAAATATTTAGTTTTAAAAGATGAAATCCATAAGCTAAAGACACTGACTTAGGTGTTCTGAAGGATATAGAATATAATTGAATTTGAGTATGAGGGTAAGAAAGACTCTGAAAAATATGTAAAATGAAGAAGAATAAAAGAGGACTAAGATAAAGTTCATGTAGTCTTGACAACTAAGAGACAAACAGAAATGGAAGTATTAGAATCACTATTAATGATCTCTGAATCTAAGTTTAAACGACTTTTTAGTTGTTTCTATTAAAATGAAGTTTTGTAAAAATTAAGTTTTGGTTTTGTTTTGTAAAAACGAAGTTCTTGTTACTCAGGAGAAATATTTGTGCACTTATATGCCTCCATTTTTACTCATTAAACTTTGCATGTACTTGCAAAATGGGTAGGTCTCATTTTTCAGTTGAATCGCTGTATCTCTCTCCACTCTACCTGGATCCAGCAGAGCCAGGTTATCCATCAGCATTCTCATCTTAGCTAGGTCTGATGTGGAAATGGGAGCATCATATCAGAAAGGCACCATAGGATAATTTGAAATATATTTTACATAAGCCTAGAACAGAGTGACAGGTAAGTGTGCCTTTTACCATTGTTGTTTCCTCTGATTTTACAACAGCGTTGCTTAGATGCATGGAGTCAAAGGCAGTGGGGATATTAGGAGTTTAAGATTGCTCCAGATGGGCTACCAAAAAATTATTAAAGCAATTGACATGGGAAAAGAAAGTTATAGTTTGGGCTTTTTGAGCTTAAACATGGTTTCTTAAAAAGTGGGGTCTTGACACCATCTGGAGTTGTATAAGTTAATGTGGGAGGTCATAGAAATTTGGCAACAATTAAAGGCTTCTAAATGTTAAGTGACCAAAAACGTAATCATAATCAACTGCACGATAAGTTTGAGTTCTCTCTAGCATTACTCTCCCATTTTTACAAGAAGTTTAAGAAACCTTGGTCTATAATATGTTACACTGCAGTATGAGTCCCTAAATATGTGGAATGTTGTAAAAACAATAGGTTCTTGGATAAAGAGGTGACAAAGAACAAATCACTGCTATCATTTGATTTTTGCTGTCCCACCATCTCATAGCATACCCTTAATTTGCTTCGGGTGTTCCCATAAGTTTTCTTATGAAGAGTAAATCAAAGGTCATTGAACATACCACTTGACCTATAAGGAGGAGTTGTATATGTTCTGCACAAGGTAGAGGAAAGTGAACTTTCTGAGTCAGGAGCCAGTTTAATTTTCTCCATCAGTATCATCCAAAAAAGTCTGACTTGAAAACACTTGGCTTCTGTGAAAGGATCTTGTTCAAGGCTACTCCTCAGGAGTACAGACAGATATAAGCAGCAATTCTCCTGGATCTGAGAGAGGCACTTTTCCACCAATGTCAAACATGTTTCACAACTGACCTGCCAAGAATGTAGATACACAGTCTAAGCCAAAAGAGGGAATCTCCATTTATCCTGAATTCAAGTGTATCCCCCACAGACGGTCAGTGTATATATGAGCTGGCAAGAATCTCAGTTCAGAATTATTTCAGAAGGAGATTAAAAAGATCAAGCAACCCTGGAAAACGTGCTGTTGTTTTCTATGAGTGATGTAGGTGGGCCCCCACGGGTGGTTGATGTGAGGCAGGACGGAGAGAGAGATGGTCAATATCTCCCCAACCACCTCTGCCGCCGGGACCCGCTGGGCAGGCCAAGGACTGATACAGTCTGCAATGTGCCCCTGCACGGCGTGGGTCTGAGCCCCACCAGCGCCACGAGGTGGCCGTCAAGCCACACCTGATGTCCGCTTGATCTCCAGGCACAGGAGTTGATCCCCACCACCCAAGATTTCTCGGGGAGCCACGGACTCAGGCTGGAGCAAGGAATGGCTCTTTGCAGGAAAGGACAGTCAGTCCAGGCCGTACCCAGGGTTTCCTCAGGGTTCTTGTCTTCCTCGCAGAAAAAGAATCTTCAGAAGTAGATAGGCAGTGAAGTTTTATAAAATAAGATTTTATTACGGAAATTTTGGAAAGGGAAGGAGGAGGGAATGTGGGAGAGAGAGTACACATCTCAAGAGGGGAGATCCGGGCAACACATGTGCTGGGCCACGGGCTCAAGCTGCACTTTGGCTCAGGCAGCATATGCGTGCCGCCCTTTGGTCAGGATGGCTTTGATAGATTCTTCCCAACTGCTCCCATATGGGGCTTTGACCTAGGTTAAAGTCCATTGCTAGGAGCTGTTGCCAAGGGAATGGATATTGGGAATGGTCCTCTTTGAAAAATCTCCTTTTCTTTTTCTCTGTTCCTGCTGGATCTTCTGTCCTGGAATGTAATGGATTAAGAGTTATGCAGAGACAGGTTGATCCAGCTTCCTCAGGGTCTATTGAGGGTTAATGGGTCTCATCAAGTCTTGGTTCCTGGTTCCAAAAAGTGACTCTGGACAGCCTTAGGGCAAGAATTCTCTGCCATGTGCCCTCACCTCCCGTCTACCTGCCTACATCAATCCCCTAGAGATTTCACCCCCTTAAATCTTTAAGCGGAAGGTAGTCCAAAGGTCTGTCTTCTGTATTTGTTTTCAGAGCCCACCTACATCATTTCTATGTAAGGTACAGATAATTCCCTATGAGTAGTTTGATTTTCAGATAATTCCTTTATGAGCAGTTTGACCAGTATGGGTTCCATGAAAGTCATATATCCATAATAGAGTGCAGAAACTCCCCAGCTATGAAAATCTGCCCGAATTTACTGTATTTACAGATTTATTAATTAACTGTATGACCTCTGGGTATGACTGGTCAAATTTAATAGGAGAGACAGAGAGAGAAAAAATAAACCAAAAAATGTGAATGGAACTCCCAATGTCACCATTGATTTCTTATGTATTCGGAAGTTTATTTTGCTGTGTTAGATCCAAATTTTCTTACCATTGAAATGAGAAGACTGGAAGGTTACTTCTAACTAGAAGTCCAACAAAGATTTAAAAAGGTATGCTCTTTGGGGCGGAATGATAGCACAGTAGGTAGGGTGTTTGCCTTGCACACCGCCCACCCAGGTTAGATCCCTGGCCTCCCATATGGTCCCCAAGCACTGCCAGGCGTAATTCCTCAGTGCAGAGCCAGGAGTAAACCCTGAGCATTGCCGGGTGTGACCCCCACAAAAAAAAGCTATGCTCTTTGCCCAAATATCTAAAACTCTACTATTATCACTATAGTAGTATCACTAATTCTCAAGCTAGCAGAAGTTCCTGGTGGAGAGAATAGAGGGTGGGGAAAAAGCATATTCTTTCTCTCTCCCAGAATGCTGTTTCCTTTCATCAGAAACTCTTCTATTTGCCAATCAGAGCATCTAAGAGCATTGGGGATAAACTTCATCTTAGGTGTTAGTATCTCAACATCATCTTGACCTGCTCTACCCAAGATGGGATGCTAGTGCTTTTAGTTCTGGGAAAGTTTTTAGTTCACTCTTTTAATTTACTAACTCCTACTTTGGGGTTTTCACTGAAGTGGAGTTCTCTACAATTTTCCCCCAAAACAGAAACAAAGCAATACTACATCTCTGCATGAAAAGAAAGTGACATTTATATTAAATATCATAAAATGAAAGATATAAAGTACACAAGAACAAAAAATTCTGAGCAAAATCAAAGTATTTTTAAAAAGTTGATTGAGGCACATGGTTTACAATACTGTTGATGATGGTTTTATGTATTCAAAATTCCAACACTGCACCCATTGTTAGTGTATGCACCTCCCTCCCCCAAAGTTTCCAGTGTCCCTCCCATTAAAACCCCTTTAGTATGTGGATCCCAGCTGTGCTGTCTTTGGCTCTTTATTGCCACTTTATGTGCATCTTTAAGTCCCATATATGAAAGATCAAATAATTTTTAAGTTCCATAATTCTGTATGATCAAATTATCTTAAAATCGCTACATCATTTATTTATTTTTTTTAATTTAGTTTCAGGCTTGGGGACACACCACACCAATCCACACTTGGATTACTCTTGTGCTCAGGGATCACACCTTGCAGTGCTCAGGGGAGCATATGTAGTACCAAGAATTGAACCAGAGTTGGCCTCATGCAAAAGAGAGTGACAAATCCTGTATGATCACTCTGGTTTTCATTTACATTTTTCAGTCAGTCACAAAACATCCTGACATTAAAAGATGTAGGAGAACTAAATTAGACCAGGAGAAGGGAGAAAAAACATTTGAAAATGTTCCTAAGAACTTATTTTCAAAAAGACTTTTTGGCTTGGGAGTCATTGTGGGTGAATTTTTTAGAACTTTCAGGGAATATAAAAAATAATTACCTAATTTCTCCCAGAAAATGGAGGCAAAAATTATAAATCACATTTATTCCAAATAATAGAGTGAAGAAAGAGAAAACAGCACATTTACAGTGGAGGAATCTGGCAAATACACCATAATAAAATGATGGATTCATATCCTCACTGATGTCACGTTACCCTTAAAGTATTATAGTGAGAAGAATACTTTACCTCTATGGTTTTCTTTCCAAAGCTATAAACTCAATCAAGGCATAAGAAAAACATCACACAAATCCCTTGGAGTAAATTCTACAGGAACTCTCAAGAAATGTAAAGGTTATCAAAAACAAGAACAAAAATGATCTCAAACTGTAGAAGTCTAGGGAGATGTGAACACTAAATACAATATGGTATACTGAAGCAGATCTTAGGAAGAGAGAAACATTAGTGAAAAAAATAGCTGAAATCCACCAAAAATCTGAAGTTAAATTTATGTTTCTTTAGATTGACAAATTTACTATAGTGATGGAAGAAATTGCGTGAAGGGACCCTGTATTTAACTTTTTTATACAAATCTAGAATTGCTTTAAACTATAAATAAATTTAAGGAAAATGTTTATATTTATACCAATAGATACAGGGGAGATAAAGTGCAAACTATTTTTATAGGCTTAGATTCTCATGAAATCTGTGAAGTGTAACTGTGTCCCCCTGACCCCTTACATAAAGTGAAGCAAATGAAAATGGAAGTCACTTGTCACTTGTTTTCCGTTATTCATCAATTTTCTCAAACAGGTGCCAGTAATGTCTCCATTCATTGGGATGAGGTCCATTATTGTTACTATTTTTGTCATATCATATACATCATGGATAGCTTGTCAGGCTCTGCCTAATTAACCCCTGGGTTAATCCCAGAGGGCCCAGTCTTTTTCTATGTCAGACCATCAACCATCCAGGGCCCACGGGACAGAGCCCTGGGTGTAGACAAGCCTGTCTCCTGTCTGCCACCTGCCCATGCACGGGCACAGCCAGCCACCTACAACACCTCGAGGGGCAGAGAAAATGGAAGTATAAAGCTCTAACACCTACTGAGTGATAAGACAATAGGGCAGCATTTGGGTTCCCCCATTAAAGAGTAATTTAGAGAAATCAGACTCCAATTTAGGAATCTAATGTCTCACTAATAGTGAATGTTTTGTTTTTTTCTTATCTCCTCCAAAAAAATTTTATCAAGGAAATTTACAAATTGTTCTATGAAATATGTAGAATTTCTGGCATTCTATATCAAAACTGGCATCATTACTGACCACTGCATCCTTAACCCCTTAGTAACTCTGAATTCATCCCAAATGCAATTTCCTAAACATAATTGATACTTCTTAATCTCAAGGGCATACCTGGTAGTGGAGGTCACACCCATATCATCACATTAATAATAACCAACTCCTTTTTATACTCCTAAGCAATTTACTCAGAAAATTACTGTAAGGGGCAGGAGCGATAGCCCAGTGGGTAGGGTGTTTGCCTTGCAAAGAAAGAAAAGAAAGAAAGAAAGAGAGAGAGAGAGAGAGAGAGAGAGAGAGAGAGAGAGAGAGAAAGAAAGAAAGAAAGAAAGAAAGAAAGAAAAGAAAGAAAGAAAGAAAGAAAGAAAGAAAGAAAGAAAGAAAGAAAGAAAGAAAGAAAGAAAGAAAGAAAGA
>JAJIBD010011124.1:0-54870 GCA_021461705.1 Cryptotis parvus
ATATGTTTGGAGCCCTGAGCACAGGGTACAAGGCAGCAGCGAGGACATTGGTATAGCAACTTTTTCCATTCACCCCCAAATGGAGACCTTTGCTGTGCCAGGCCAGCGGGTACCGTGCCAGCTGCAGGCCGCAGCAGGCAATGAGAGAGATGAGTGTAGCTGGGAAGCAGGGATGGACTGTAGATGAGGGACGGAGGAGAGAAATCACAGTATGGTAATGGGGATGTGGGACCCAGGGCTAGAACAAACGTCAGGCAGCGCCAAACAGGGCAGAGGACACAGTGACAACAGAAGCGACAGCCAGACCTGTCCCACCACCCTGCAAGGGCAGACTAGTGATGGGCTGGAGAGAAAGTATAGCTAGGGGCCGGAGCCATAGGACAGCGGGGGGGGCGCTTGCTTTTGCATGCGGCCAACCAGAGTTCGATCCCTGGCATCCCAAATAGTCTCCTGATCTCTGCAGCGGTAATTCATAAGTGCAGAGTCAGGAGTAACCCCTGAGCATCACCAAGTGTGGCCCCAAAACAAACAAAACCCAGAGAGAGAGAAAAGAGAGAGAGAAGAGAGGGAGGAGAGAGAAGAGAGAAAGAGAGAGAGAATAAAAGCAAGCAAGAAAGAACAGTGGGAAGGCACTTGCCTTGCATGCCACAGACCCCCGTAGACCCTGGGCACTACGTGCAGTCCCTCAGTATAACCAGGAGTATCCCTAAGCACAGTGCCAGGAATAGCCCTTGAACAGCAGCTCTGGATGTGGCCAAAACCAACCCAGACCAGCGGGGGTAAGGTGTGGCTTACTCACACTGGGCCCACCCAACACTTATTGAAGGATGATGAGAATTTCTCCAAAGACCCCACTGAATGGTAAAAGCTCTTCAAAGACCCCATTGGATGGCAAAAAGCTCTTCAAAGCCCCCCAGTGCCCCCTGATGCCAGACTGTGGTGTCACCCCCCTGTATGAGAGCTAAAGTGGTCTCAACAGTCGTCATGATCATCACCATCATCACCCTGACTCCTGATCCCATCAAACTCAAGTTTCCCCAACTAACTGCACCCCCGAGGGCTTGGGGTGCTGCAGCCCTCTAGACCTACTTGTTCTAGTTTGGCTCCCAAAGGGGACTTTTGGGTTGTCGCCACTGGGGTCCCTCTGCTGGGTACACAGAGGTCACAGCGGCTGTTCAACATTCACCCCATGCATAGGGCTGTCCCACCCCAAGGATAAACGCTTCCAAAATGTCTTTGCAAACCTTGGTTGAGAAAGCTGCCTCTGGAACCCGGGCCCCTCACCCCCCCAAACCCACAGCAGCCCTTGGCTCCCCAGACAAGCCGTAATCTCAGCGGCCGCACCTGGCGGCACTTTATTTTCTCCTATCTCGCGACCTCCTGGCCTCCGTTGCTTGTATTAAAAAGTCAATAATTGAAAAGTCTTTTTGCAGCCCCCTCGTGAGAGGGAAAACACGCAGATACTGAAAGATCCCCGGAGCCCAGGGTTCACCCAGAAAGAGGTCAGGTTTGCCCAGGGCAGGGAGGCAGGGCCTGGGCTGGGGGCGCCGGGTATAAAGGAAGAGGATGCCGGCCTTCACTCCACTGCGGCTACACTCCTTGGAGCAGCTCTTCCTCTGAAGCCAGATGGGACTCGACACCATGAAGTGGATGGTGGTGGCCCTGGTCTGCCTCCAGCTCCTGGAGGCAACAGTGGTCAAGTGAGTCTGGGGCCTGGGCCCAGGCAGAGGGTGGGGGGTCCTGGCCAGTAGGCACTGTGGTGTTCTGCAATTTCTGCATGGGGCAAGGACTTTCTGAGCCCCTGCAGGACAAGACTCAGAGGGGTGGGGGAGACCCCGTCTCTGTCTGGGAATCTCCAGTCCAGGGTGCTCTCCTCCCTGCACCTGACAGTGGGGGAGACTCTGTTTAGCAATGGTGGTTTCCTCCCCCAAAAGGCCAATTATTTCTCTCCTTGAAGGCCACACCCAGCAGTGCTCAGGGGCTACTGTAGCCTCACTCGCGCAGGTTAGGTGTTTGGTGGTGGCCCCTGGTGTGTTTGGGGGACCACTGGGGACAGACTCTGGTCTCTGTCTAGCATGTGCCTCTCTCTCCCCAGGACCCCCCCACCTCCTGCAATCGTTTCAGTAGAGGGAGGAGACCCTTGCTAGAAATTTCTGTAAAGCCCCACTGTATTTGACAATCATCACAGGGATCAAAGCAGAAACAGCTGCAAGGTGACCCCTGGGGGCTGTGGTGGCAGGGGGCATGCGGAGCACAGGGAGGGCGCCAGGCTGCCCGCTGGACCACCAGGTGTGGTTTCCTGGGAGAAGAGATGCTCTTTCCGGAAACTTTATTTCATTTGCAGATTCTGCAGAGATAGTTAATGGATTCAGTGATGAACTTCAGAAAAATGCTAGGTTTTGACTTCAAAGAGTCAGTACAACGGTCTGAGGGCAGGCTCTGGTGGGAAAGGTTCTCTCTGACACTGCATGGTTCCCCAAACACTGCGGGGACAAAGCCTGAGCACGGAGCCACAGGTAACCTCAAGGCACAGAGCCAGGAATAAGCCCGGAGTCCCTGAAGGTGTGGCCTGAAAACAAAACAAAAACAAAAAAGAAAATACGGGCCAGAGAGATTACACAGGAGATAAGGAGCTAGCCTTGCAGATGGGTGACTCGGGTTCTATCCCCAGCATCCTATATGGTTCCGAGTGATTCCCGAGTGCAGAGCCAGGAGTAATTCCTGAGTGTGGAGCCGGGGAGTAATTTCTGAATGTTGCCAGGTATGGGCACAAAACAAAACAAAGAAAGAAAATGCAGGGTCTGGGGCCAGAGCGACAGCACAGCGGGTAGAGTGTTTGCCTTGCACACGGCCAACCTGGGTTTGATCTCTGACATCCCATATGGTCCCCCAAGCACCGCCAGGAGTAATTTCTGAGCACAGAGTCAGGAGTAACCCCTGAGCATCGCTGGGTATGACCCAAAAAGCCAGAAAAGAAAGAAACAAGTAGGAATTCTGGGGTCTGGGAAGCCCACCAGAGAGACCATGATGGCAGCTGACAGGCCTAACAGAGGAGGCGAGAAAGCCCTGCATCCCTGCTCCACAGCTGACCTGGGAGAGCCCTGGCTAGCACCCTGGAGTGTGGCCCGAGACCAGTCAGATCCTCAGGGGAAAAGTGAGAGGCAGGGCCCAGTCAGGGACCAGACTCGGTCCCTTCGCCATAGCTTGGTCCCAGCGGCTGGGCCAGGAGTCTCAGGCCCACCCCCCAGAGGCCCCCTCTCCCTGCGGGAACCTGGACACCTCTAAAAACCTGACTGAAAAAGCAGCCAGGGAAGAGGAATGCATGACATTCCACTTCCTCTTCCCTTTCCTGGGGGCCTTTCTGGGGTATTTGAGCACAGAGCCCCAGGGTGCAGTTGGGACCTGGGATGGGGCGCATCCAAGGTGAGGGAACTTCAGAATCTTTCGCCACACATTAAGAAGTTTGGATCTTTCCCCTGCCCCCTTCTTTTTTGGAGAGAGGCACACCTGGCAGTGCTCAGGGGGTTTCTGCACTCAGGAATCGCTCCTGGTAGTGCTCGGGGACCATATGGGATGCCAGGGATCGAACCCAGGTAAGGTGCATGCAGGCCAGTGCCGATCCCTGCTCTATCTCTGCTTACACTCCGTTTTGGTTTTTGAGTCACATTTGGCAGCGCTCAGGGGCAAGTCTTGGCTTGGTGCTCGGGGTCCCCTCCTGGTGGTACTCGGGAAAGCATGTGGTGTCAAGGATTGAACCAGGCCTCCTGCTCACGGGCCTCCTGAACATGCATTCAACCCACTGAGCCATCTCTATGACCTTCTAACTTTTCAATGTTATGGGGAGACCACTTGTGGGAGTACCCAGGGTAGCAGGGGTTGAGGTTATGGGGATGGACCCCGGGGCCATCAGAATCTATCCCTCGCACCATACCCCCAGCCCCAGAAGTTTTAAGGGCAGACAGAGGAGCATCAGAGAGAGAATGAGGGGCCGGGGGGAGGAGAGTAAAGCAGGTAGGGCATTTGTCTAGCATGCAGCTGACCAGGATTCAATCCTCAGTGGCCCCTAAAATCCCTGAGCCCACCAGGAATAAGCCCTGTGCACTGCTGGGTGTGGCCCCAAAACAAAACAAAAGAAAGAAAAATGAAGAGTCTTGAGGGAATGAGATTTCAGCTGGGGAAGAATGAAGCAGCAATTCTAGAGGTCAGAGAGATAGTATAGTAGGTAGGGCATTGGCCTTGCATGCGGCTGACCAGGGGTCAATCCTCAATACCCCTTATCCCCTTAGCCCAGCAGGATAAGTCCTGAAAATCGCCAGGTGTGGCCCCAAAAACAAAACCAAAAAAAAAAAAGACAGAGAATTGGTAGAGACTGAGGAAGGACACACACACACACACACACACACACACACACACACACACACACTCATATACTCACATACTCTCACACACAGACACACACATTCACACACACTCACAGACACACATACTCACACAGACACATCACACACACTCACTCACAGACATACATACTCACACAGACACACAGACACACATTCTTTCACACACTCATACATACACACATACACACAGGCAAACACACACACTCTTACACACATATTCACACACTTTTTCTTTTTTGGGCCACACCCTGCAATGCTCAAGGGTTACTCCTGGCTCTGCACTCAGGAATTACTCCTGGTGGTGCTTGGGGGACCATATGGGATGCGGGGATGGAACCCGGGTCAGCAGCATGCAAGGCCAACACCTGACCCACTGAACTATTGCTCCAGCCCGACTCACACACTCTTGACAGAGACACAGGGTGGGGAAGAAGGTCGGGAGACAGAGACGGCAAGACAATGGGAGAACAGGAGCGAGCGAGACTAAGAGGAAATGGTGAGGCCCTGCCCTGACCCCTGCGCTCCCCTAGGGTGCCCCTGAAGAAACTCAAGTCCATCCCGTGAGACCATGAAGGAGCAGGGATTGCTGGACGACTTTCTGAGGACCCACCACTACGACCCTGCCCAGAAGTACCAATACAGCGACTTCAGCGTGGCCTATGAGCCCATGGCCTACATGGATGTGAGTGGCAGTGGGTCCCTCCTCTCGCGCCTGCTGCTCCCACCACGGAGCCCCCCACCTGGAGCTGACCACCCGTCCCTGGCCCCTTCTCTTCACAGGCCTCCTACTTTGGGGAGATCAGCATCGGGACCCCCTCCTCAGAACTTCCTGGTCCTGTTTGACACGGGTTCCTCCAACCTGTGGGTGCCTTCTATCTACTGCAAGAGCCAGGCCTGCTGTGAGTGGGGGCAGGGAGCCCCCGAGGACGGGGTGTTGAGGCTCAGTTGGAATGGGTGGGGCGGTATTTCATGGCATGCTCAAGGCAGGGAAATGTCGGAGTGCCCAGGAGCTCACTGACCCCTTCCTTTAATCAGTCACTTTTGGCCCTTCCTCACCCACACAGAAGGGCACAGCTCTAGGAAACCCAAGATTTTTTTTTCTTGTTTTGCTTTTTTTAACCCCAGCAATGCTCAGAGGTGACTCCTGGCTCTTGGCTCAGGAATTACTCCTGGCAGTGTTCGGGGACCATATGGGATCCCGGGGATTGAACCTGGGTCGGCCATGTGCAAGGCAAAGCCCCTACCCGCTGTGCTATGGCTCCCGCCTCCAAGGATACCCCAAGATTCTGAAGTGTGCAGGGCTTAGGGATCAAGGTGGCCACTGTCACTCCAGCTGAGTGACTGGGGGAGGGGGGAGAGACCCTGCATGGGAGGGTACAGCCTGGGAGACGGAGGTAGCCTCCAACCAGCCAAGCTGACTTCCGGGACCCCTCCCTGCAGCCGGCCATGCCCGCTTCAACCCCAGCCAGTCCTCCACCTACTCCACCAACGGGCAGACCTTCTCCCTGCAGTACGGCAGCGGCAGCCTCACCGGCTTCTTTGGCTACGACACGATGACGGTGCGTGGGGCCCCCTGCACCCCCACCCGGGGTCCGAGTGGGGGGCGGGTAGATGAAGACCTGGGGAAGGAGCCCCCTTAGAAGGCCCTTGAGAAACATGCTGTCTGGCCAGTCCAAGGACGCCACGGTGGCCCGGAGGGAGCCAGTCCTTTCCCTTGAGGAGTTTCGGAGTGGGTCATTCGGAGGAGGGGCTAGGGTGGACAGGGTGATGCAGTCAGGCCCTTCCCAGAGAAATCATCTCTCCAGGGACTTGTCCAGTGCCAAACTCCACGGAAATGGGTGGGGGCAGGGCTGGGGCTACACATCCTGCGGCTCCACCGCGATTTGTGAGGGCTTTGGGAGATGAGGTACCCGGCCCTGACCTGGGGACCCCGGCCTGAGGGGACACCACTCCGGACGGGGCCCTTTGGGGGAGCCCAACGATGTTTCTGGGTTCTGAGTCGCCCTGCATCCCCGCCTCCAGGTTCAGAACATCCAGGTGCCCCACCAAGAGTTTGGCCTGAGTCAGAATGAGGCCGGGGAGCAACTTTGTCTGGCGCAGGTTTGACGGCATCATGGGCATGGCCTACCCTCCCTGGCCATGGGGGCGCCACCACAGCCCTGCAGGGCATGCTGCAGGAGGGCGCCCTCACCAACCCGGTCTTCAGCTTCTACCTCAGCAAGTGAGGACCCCACTGACGTCCCCCACACACACCCTGTCTGCCCCTCCTGCGGACCTGACAAGCCTGGAAAGTTCCAGGGGCCCAGGATTTTGGGGTTCTCATGGGGCGCTCACTCCCAGGCTTCAACTCCTCTCTACTCCCCTCTGACTCTCCTCAGAGCCTCCAACTCTGCTTTTTCTTGCCAGGGACAGACTCACTTCTCTTCTGCCCAAATAGCACCTTTGAGCATGGCGGCTGCTCTGAGTCCATCTCTGCATGACCTTCTCCTAGGGTTGGCGGGGCACCTTCCTCCTAAACCTTCTCCACTGGCTTTTCTAGGCTCCTCTATTGCTCCGTCTCCCTCCATCTATCGTTCTGTGCCAGGTCCTTCTGGTCTGGGGCCCGTGAACTGCTCCTCACCTCAACTGCTGGCAAACAGGGTGGGAAGGGCAGAGAGGCCTGAGACAGACTTTCTGCTCCAGAGGCGGCTGCTCAGCTTCTAGGGAGAGTAGCCTCACCACTCCGTGGCTCTCCACCTCTGTGCTCCGGGGTCACTCCTGGCAGTGCTTAGGGGACCATATGGAATGCCATGGGTTGAACCTTTGGCCACATGCAAGGCAAAGGCCCTATCCGCTGGGCTATGGCTCTGGCCCCAGGGCGCTCCACCTCTGATGATAATCACTCTAAACTAGCTTATCCCAGCTCTGCCCACCTCCACACTGACATCCAGCAACCTGGGGGGTGTTCCTCTAAACCATCAGGGTGGTCTTTCTCCTCCACTCCCCTCCCATCAGGGAAAACAAGCTGGACTGGGGCAAACTCCCAGTGACACGCTTCCAGAAAATGGGGTATGGAACAAGGCTGGGGTTTCGGGCTTCACCCAACACCACTCTGTGAAGCACTAGGCTTTGGATCCAGTCTCTAAGTGAAGAAGTACCAGGTCTTGTCCTCAGAGAGCCCCAGTCAGAGGGGGACCAACCCTGAGCTCAGGGGAGCCCAGTCTGAGGGGACACAGACCTGCCCTCAGGAGCCCCAGTCTGAGGGGGCACAGTCCTGTCCTCAGGGAGCCCCGGTCTGAGGGGACACAGACCTGCCCTCAGGGAGCCCCAGTCTGAGGGGACACAGCCCTGTCCTCAGGGAGCCCCAGTCTGAGGGGACACAGCCCTGTCCTCGGGGAGCCCAGTCTGAGGGGACACAGCCCTGTCCTCAGGGAGCCCCAGTCTGAGGGGACACAGTCCTGTCCTCAGGGAGCCCCAGTCTGAGGGGGCACAGTCCTGTCCTCAGGGAGCCCCAGTCTGGGGGGACACAGCCCTGTCCTCAGGGAGCCCCAGTCTGAGGGGACACAGTCCTGTCCTCAGGGAGCCCCAGTGTGAGGGGGCACAGTCCTGTCCTCAGGGAGCCCCCGGTCTGAGGGGACACAGCCCTGTCCTCAGGGAGCCCCAGTGTGAGGGGACACAGTCCTGTCCTCAGGGAGCCCCAGTGTGAGGGGACACAGTCCTGTCCTCAGGGAGCCCCAGTGTGAGGGGACACAGTCCTGTCCTCAGGGAGCCCGGTCTGAGGGGACACAGCCCTGTCCTCAGGGAGCCCCGGTCTGAGGGGACACAGTCCTGTCCTCAGGGAGCCCCAGTCTGAGGGGACACAGCCCTGTCCTCAGGGAGCCCCCAGTGTGAGGGGACACAGTCCTGTCCTCAGGGAGCCCCAGTGTGAGGGGACACAGTCCTGTCCTCAGGGAGCCCCAGTGTGAGGGGACACAGTCCTGCCCTCAGGGGAGCCCCAGTCTGAGGGGACACAGTCCTGCCCTCTGGGAGCCCCAGTGAGGGCCAGGGGTCACCCCTCTCCGACTGAGGGTTGCTGCTCTGCCGGACGCCTCCTTCCCAGCCCCTTCCTGACACACCCCATTTCTCTGCTTCTTGCAGTCAGCAGGGCTCCCAGCACGGAGGTGCAGTTGTCTTTGGGGGTGTGGACAACAGCCTGTACAGGGGGCAGATCTTCTGGGCTCCCGTCACCCAGGAACTCTACTGGCAGATTGGTGTTGAGGAGTAAGTGGGGGGCACCCTGGCGGCGCCAGGGAAGTGGTGCTGCGGAGCAGACCCGGGGGCTCTCTGGGTCACACACACTCATCCAGGTCATGTGGGGGGTGGGAGCAGAGAACCCCCAGGCCTGCCTCTATGCAGGCCCACAGCCTTTGTGGCCCAGCACAGCTGGGGAGGACTGGGGTGGGGCGCATGGGATCCCCAATATCACAAACCTTTCAGTTCAGCTCCTCAGGTGGGCTTACACAGTAGAAACTAGGGGCGTGTGGGAGGAGGGGAAGTAATTTGCTCCAAGTCCTTCCCTCAAACGTATAGCTTTTTCTTTAAGGCTTCTAGAACTTTCCCCAGAACGTTACCACAGTTTAGGTCACCTTGACTAGTCTCGGAAGGCGTGAAGGGTGACTGGATTGCCCCCTCTTCAGGGGCGCACCTTGATTCTTTGCTGAGCTGCTACTGAGCCTCCTCCCGTCCAGGTTCCTCATCGGCGGCCAGGCCACCGGCTGGTGCTCTCAGGGCTGCCAGGCCATCGCGGACACGGGCACTTCCCTGCTCACGGTGCCCCAGCAGTACATGAGCGACCTGCAGCAGGCCACCGGGGCCCAGCTGAACGAGTACGGACAGGTGCGTGTGGGCGCTTCCCCTGAGAAGGCCCGGGGGAGCAAGGGAAGACACAGCTCCAGGCTCCAGGCACCAGCTGTCCCTGGGCACTAGGGGTGGGCGTGCTGGGGACCAAAGGCTAAGATGGGGTGAGGAGAAGCCCCCACCCACCAAATTTCCTCCAGCCCCTCAGAAGAAGCAGGTCCGGGATTGGAGCCAGGGGTTGGGGTAGGGCATAGGCCCTTTGGGGTGAGACCGGAACACCTGCCCCTTCTCCTTGCAGATGGTGGTGAACTGTAACAGCATCCAGAGCCTGCCCACCCTCACCTTCGTTATCAATGGGGTGCAGTTCCCCCTGACTCCCTCCGCCCCTACGTCCTGAACGTGAGTCCTGGGGCCACCGTGTGTGACTCAACCACAGCAGGGTGGCGGGACCCCAGAACACGAGGTGCCATCTCCCGGCCCTGGCTGGTTCTCCCACTCCTTGGTTTGAACCCCTGCTCTGCTCTTTTTTTGGGGGGTCACACCCGGCGATGCTTAGGGTTACTCCTGGCTCTGCACTCAGGAATTACTCCTGGCGGTGCTCGGGGGACCATATGGGATGCCGGGCTGGCACAGGCCGGCCGCCTGCAAGGCAAATGCCTACCCGCTGGGCTATCGCTCCGGCCCCTTGAACCCCCTGCACTGGACCCCGCCGAGAATCCCTGATGAATGGCAAACTCTCCCGGCGGGCGGGATCCTATGGGATGCCAGGGATTGAGCTCAGTTGGGCCGCGGGCGAGGCAAGCGCCCTCCCCCGTTCTATGGCTCTGGCCCTGAACCAATTCACCTTCCGTCTCGCAGAACAACGGCTACTGCACCCTGGGCGTGGAGCCCACCTACCTGCCCTCCCAGAACGGCCAGCCCCTGTGGATCCTCAGGGGATGTCTTCCTCAGGTCCTACTACTCCGTCTACGACATGGGCAACAACCGAGTGGGCTTCGCCACCGCCGCCTAGAGCCTGTGCCTGGACGGCGCCCCGGCCCTTCCTCCTCCTGGCCCCGAAACCAGGGGCCGTCTCTGATCTTCTTCTCTACGTTCCACTTTTATCTAGATTCTCAGTTTTCCCGATAATAAAATATTCTGCACCAGATTGGCTAGCCTGTGGCTTTCAGGGCGGGGCTACCGTGGCCTGGGACGCTGCAATTGGTCGGAGGGGCGGGAAAGGCGCATCAGGAGTGGTTGGCCACGCCCTCCCAACGCGCTGGGAAATTTGGGGTGGGTCCCTGAAACTAAGAGGAATGGGGGAGGGGTAAAGCTAAGGTCAGAGTCAAGAAACTGTACTGGCTAAGGCCTTGACGCTGCCCACGCCTATCTCCAGTTTGATCCCCCGCACCGCATCCGGTCTCCCTGAACACCACCAGGAGCGATCCCGAGCACAGAGCAGGGAGTTAGCCTGAGCACAGCCGGGTGTGTCCCACAATACAAACAAAAGAGATGAGGCTTGGAGTCCGTGCAGGTTTGTTCCTGGGGGGCTGGGGCGCGACATTCCTTTGGATGGGTAAAGTCTCTCCAGTGACAACAGGGTACACCCCACTGACCTCATCACCGCTCTACCACTGTTCACGGTGTTCCCAAACCTAGCCCGCATCAGGTGCGGAGGGTGCCGGAGATGTGCCATGGGAGGGGCTGCCTCTGGGTCTATTGCCCGGGGAGGGCTTTGGGAGGGGCTGGACCCAGTTTTACCAGACCTCCACATCTTAGGGCTTGTATCTGAAGATGGCCTGGCCTTCAGCTGTGGATAAGCGCCCGGCTACTCAAATCCCAAAAGCAAACGAAGCCCAGCTGTCTCAGTAGGGTTCCTGGCCCCAGTGTGTACAGGCAGTTCAATAAGCGATTCCTGGACAGCAGCAGGGGCGTTACAAATACACCCAGGCTTTTGTTTTAGTGGCGCTCAGCAGTGTTCAGGGCTCACTCAGGGATCGCTCCTGGCAGTGCTGGGGCGGAGGGGGGACGCGGATCACAAGCACAGTGACTGAGCCATGCTAGTGCTCTGTCGGCTGCCATCTCCCAGCAGTCTGTGCAAAGCAGAGACCCTCCCATAAAGGCTCACTTCCCCAGGCCTGCCCTCCGCTCCACTGCTAGGTCAGCCTGGCTTACAGCTGCAATAGAGGTTCCCAGGACCTGCTCCTCTTCAGGTTCACTGAATTTGCTGCAGTGGCTCACATAACTCAGGAAACCAGGATTACTCCCTAGGTCACCAATGTATTAGGAGGCGACTGTAAGGCAGGGAAGCTGATGGATGAGAGGCAAAGGGAAGTGTCGGGAACGCCGCCGGGGTCCCGACAGTGCCGGGAAGCGAAGTTCCCTTCTACCTCCGGCCGGCGGGGAATGGATGAAGACTCAGCAATCCGATGCAGTTTTCAAAGGCTTTACTTATCACAGGTTCAGGCATACAAACCAGCAATAGGAAAAACCCTGTGCTCGAATTCGGGTTAAAACCCCAGCCACGTGTAGGCCAAGATGGTGGCCACCACGTGTAAAGGCCCTGTAAAGAGGAGACAAAAGACAAGACTCCCAAGAAGGGTGCAAGCCCCAAAAAGAGAGGGAGAGAGAGAGAGAGAGAGAGAGAGAGAGAGAGAGAGAGAGAGAGAGAGAGAGACAGAGAGAGAGACAGAGAGACAGAGAGAGACAGAGAGACAGAGAGAGACAGAGAGAGACAGAGAGAGACAGAGAGAGAGAGTGCGGACGAGCGCAGGCTGGTTTTATACCCCTGCAACTCAGACCTCCCACTATTATGGGCAGCAGGGAGGGTCAAATGCCCTTAGGCAATTTCTCTCAGCACCTCACCTAGGCCCTATTATATGCTAATGTTTTGAGCCAAGATCTGCCTGGAAATGCCTTATAGGGTAGAGAAGGTGGTTTCTGAGATGGCATGTCTCTGTACCAAAGACTAATACTAATGCCAGTTAAATACTTCTCAAGCCTTCACAAGAGTCTCGTCTACTTCATGGTAGTTTTGTATTTTAGTTGCCTTTTGAGTTATCAGGGAGCCATGCTTGCTTGCTTGGAGGCAAACAGCATTTCTCTCTGGTCTAATTACTTAGAGACCCAACGTGGCCAGGCAAATATGCTGGTAAGATCTAGCTAGTCCCACGATGATTGTGGTAGCATGAGAGAACATTTATACCAGCCAGTACAGAATACATGGTCAGATAAGACTGCCACATTCAGACTACCCCCCTATCTATGAAGTGACCTGCAGGAGGCAGTCCAGGGCAGATGCAGAGGCCTAGGCTTTTAGGTGTCCTGCAACAGGGGAGGATGGGGAAAGACCAGGAGCCGCCAGCACCTCTCTAGATACGCCTTCCACCCGAATCTCTACTAGTGGCACCAAGACAGTCCCTCCTTGTGGAACCTTCCGGAGACTTCCTTACCGACATCTGACTGATTAGACTACTGTCCACTGGTAACGGAACTTAACTTCAAATTCCTTTTCCCTTCCCTGAGGTTAAGCACTTGGCTGTCCAGCAATCTCACAGCAATCTCCTTCACTTGAAGGTACTTCTCCAAAGGTCGCCTCACTCATATAACAAAGGACCCCACCCTGAGCTTGTCTACACTTAGGGAATTTGGAAGATTTGGGGGAGTCTAGAATGGGAAAAAAAAGCAAATAAATGTGAGACCTATCTTCTTTCTTTCTTTCTTTCTTTTTTTTTTTTTTTTTTTTGCTTTTTTGGGTCACACCGGCGACGCTCAGGGGTGACTCCTGGTTCTGCACTCAGGGAACCACTCCTGGCAGTGCTCAGGGGACCATATGGGATGCCGGGATTGAACCCGGGCGGCACAGGCCAGCTGCATGTAAGGCAAATGACCTACCCGCTGGAGCTTTCGCTCTGGCCCCTTTCTTTCTTTCTTTCTTTCTTTCTTTCTTTCTTTCTTTCTTTCTTTCTTTCTTTCTTTCTTTCTTTCTTTCTTTCTTTCTTTCTTTCTTTCTTTCTTTCTTTCTTTCTTTCTTTCTTTCTTTCTTTCTTTCTTTTTTTTTTTTTTTGCTTATTGGGTCACACCCGGCGACACTCAGGGGTTACTCCTGGCTCTGCACTCAGGAATTACTCCTGGCAGTGCTCGGGGGACCATATGGGATGCGGGGATCGAAACCCGGGCCGGCATGGGCCGACCGCGTGCAAGGCAAACGCCCCTACCGCTGCTATCGCTCCGGCCCCTTCCTTCCTTCCTTCCTTCCTTCCTTCCTTCCTTCCTTCCTTCCTTCCTTCCTTCCTTCCTTCCTTCCTTCCTTCCTTCCTTCCTTCCTTCCTTCCTTTCTTCCTTCCTTCCTTCCTTCCTTCCTTCCTTCCTTCCCTTCCTTCCTTCCTTCCTTCCTTCTTTCTTTCTTTTTTTTTTTTTTTTTGCTTTTTTGGGTCACACCCAGCAATGCTCAGGGTTTACTCCTGGCTCTTTGCTCAGTAATTACTCCTGGCAGTGCTTGGGGGACCACATGGGATGCCTGGGCTCTAACCTGGGTCCACTGTGTGCAAGGCAAACGCCCTACCTGCTGTGCTATCACTCCGGGCCCTATTTGGTTCTTTCTTTCTTTTTTTTTTTTTTTTTGGGGGTAACACCCTGCAATGCACAGGGGTTACTCCTGGCTCTGTACTCAAGAATGACTCCAGGGGCTGGAGTGATAGCTCAGCGGGTAGGGCGTTTGTCTTCCAGCCAGTGCCGGCCTGGGTTCGATCCCAGGCATCCCATATATCCCGAGCACCGCCAGGAAATCCTGAGTGCAGAACCAGGAGTAGCCCCTGAGCATGCCGGTGTGACCTAAAAAAAACAAAAAAAAAAAAAAGAATTACTCCAGTGGTGCTTGGGGGATCATATGGGATTGAACCGGGTTGGACACATGCAAGGCAAATGCTCTACCCACTGAACTATCTCTCCAGCCCTCCCTCCCTCCCTCCCTCCCTCCCTCCCTCCCTCCCTCCTTCCTTCCTTCCTTCCTTCCTTCCTTCCTTCCTTCCTTCCTTTTTTGGGTCATACCCAGCAATGCTCAGGAGTTATTCCTGGCTCTGTACTCTGAAGTTACTCCCTGGCTGTGCTCAGTGAACAGTATGGGATGCTGGGGATCAAACAAGGGGTCATGTGCAAGGCAAATGCCTTCCCGCTGTGCTATTGCTCCAGTCCCTATTTTGGGTTTCTGAAAGACCAAATATACTGCCCCCCCATATTTATGTGTGTGTGTGTGTGTGTGTGTGTGTGTGTGTGTGTGTGCGTCTTGCCTATATCACCTGTATTATTGTCTTCCTGTAGATCATCGATTTGCTCTAGCGGACACCAGTAACATCTCAATACGTCCTGTCACATGCGAGATAGCCCAAGGGGCATCTGCCCACTCCAGGAACATAAAGAGCCTCAAACCATCCCATCAAGTCATGGGAATGAGGTCTATAATTGTTAATGGTATTTGGCATGTCAAATACGATACGGGTAGCTTGCCAGGCTCTGCCGTGAGGGTGGGATAATCTTTTTTTTTTTTTTTTGCTTTTTGGGTCACACCCGGCTATGCTCAGGGGTTAATCCTGGCTCTGCACTCAGGAATTACTCCTGGCGGTGCTCGGGGGACCATATGGGATGCCGGGGATGGAACCCGGGCCGGCATGGGCCGGCTGCGTGCAAGGCAAGCGCCCTACCCGCTGGGCTATCGCTCCGGCCCCAAGGGTGGGATAATCTTATGGTCACCTAAAAACTTCGAGCATTTATTGATGAACCGGGCTGTGATCAGCTGTTCTGCTGGGTGGAGCTCTGAGGAGAGGGAGTCCGTATGTGGAAAATGGCGGCCCTCATGGTGTGAGGGTTCCTCTGGCTTCTTGTGAGGCTCTGCTTTAGTGGCGAGCCAGGGCTAGAACCCGCCATCCCTCCCAGATGCCTCGTGATCAGCTGGGCACAGGGAGAGCAAGTAGCAGCTCTGCCCCATGTGTGTGAGTCTCTGGATCGGCATACCTGGGTGTGTGCGTATGGATGCTATATATATTTATACATACATCACTTGATCACTTGACATCCCATTATTCATCGATTTGCTCGGCGGGCACCAGTAACATTTCCATTTAACCCTATCACGTGCCATGCGGGCGGCGGCGCGGTGCACTGGCAGTGAACGGCGACAGTGAGGCCTGGGGGCCCCTCGGCTTGTGTCCCCCCATTCCCAGGTGACTCCAGCAGGGCCTCCGGCCCGTCCCACGGGCGACACGATGACAGACACCTGGCGGACATCTTTCTTTACCGTCTTTACCACCGCTGTGTTCGCGCTCAACAAGGACTGCCAGTGGGACGGCCAGGGCACAGGCCAAGTGTCCTCCGGCTACAGGGAGCGGCTGAAGGGCATGTCCTGCTTGTCAGGGCGGAGAGCGCCGTCACACTCAGCGATGCTCAGCGGTTACTCCTGGCTCTACACTCAGAAATTACTCCTGGCAGTGCTTAGCCCAGCAAGCTACTAAGAGTATACCACCCGCGGCAGAGCCTGGCAAGCTGTCTGATGCATATTTGATATGCCAAAACCAGTTATACATACATATATACATACATATATATGTAAACTGCTGTTTTTGGTTCCTGGACATACCTGACAGTGATCTGGGACCATATGCAGTGTCTAGGATGGAACCTGGGTTGGCTGCATGCAAGCATCTTACCTACTAGAACATCTCTCTGGGACTATATATATATATATATATATATATATATATATATATATATATATATGTATGTATCACTGTCTTCCCGTTCATCGTCGATTTGCTTTCGAGCGGGCACCAGTAACATCTCCATATGACCTGTCTCATGCAAGTAGAGTCCAAGGGCACCTGCTTGCTCCAGGAACATAAAGAGCCTCAAACCATTCCATCAGGTCATGGGAATGAGGTCTATAATTGTTACTGGTATCTGGCATATCAAATACGACACGGGTAGCTTGCCAGGCTCTGCCGTGCGGGTAGCATACTCTTGTAGTCATCTCTAAGTCCAGCATTTATTGATGAACCACACGGCCACTTGCAGCCGCATGGCCGAGCTGTGATAGGCTGGTCTGCTGGGTGGAGTTCTGAAGAGAGAGAAGTGGAAAATGGAGGCCCTCATGGAGTGGGGGGTCGTCTGGCTTGTTGTGAGGCTCTGCTGGGGTGGCGGGCCAGGGCTAGAACCTGCCATCCTTCCAGGGAGCCTCATGAGTGGCTGGGCACAGTTAGAGCCAGTAGCAGCTCTGCCCCAGGTCATATTTATGTGTATATCTGTATATATACACATATATATGACCCACAGACACACACATACATGACTATAAATATATGTGTTTCTTATAACCAAAATATATGAACTGAGCATTAGAAGCCTTGTGAACTTAATTTCTTTTTTTTTTCTTTTTTTTTTTTTGCTTTTTGGGTCACGCCTGGCAATGCTCAGGGGTTACTCCTGGCTCTGCACTCAGGAATTACTCCTGGCGGTGCTCGGGGGACCATATGGGATGCCAGGGATCGAACCCGGGCGGGCACAGGCCGGCCGCGTGGAAGGCAAACGCCCTACCCGCTGGGCTATCGCTCCGGCCCCCTGGACTTCATTTCTGAGCTCTTTCCTGCCCTTCTTAGGAGCCACCTAGCAAAATCCCTAGTAAATCAGGCCACTAGGGGGAGAAGGATGGAGAGGAGGAACAGGGCAAGGAGAAGGGGAGAGGGGGAGGAGGAAGAAGAGAAGAATGATGGTTTGGCACCTGTCACAGCAGGAGGTGACCTGCAGGAGATGGAAGGTGCCCATCCAGCATGCCGGCACCAATGAGGCCTGGACGGCAGCACAGGGATGGGGAAGGAAGGAAGGGGCGGCATGCAGTGGTGCTCTTTCTCCACCTCGGTCCCCAGCCCACTGCTTAGGCTCAGGGGCAGGTGTGAAAGCCGAGCACTCAGGCCTGGCCTGGCTCCCCAAACCAGGAGAGTTGCAGACGTTTGTCATGGACTTGCTTCCTTTTCTTTTTTTCTTTTGCTGCTTTTTTTGGGTCACACCTGGTGATGCTCAAGGGTTACTCCTGGTGTGGCTGGTGGACCATATGGGATGCTGGGGATTGAACCCAGGTCCACCGCATGCAAGGCAAACTCCCTCCCGCTGTACTATGGCCCCGGCCCCCCAGGGAAGCCATAGCATGTATACCACCTGGCGCGGGCATCTTTCCTAGACTCAAGACCACACTGCCAGCAACATCAAGGTCGAGCCCTGGGACCAGACAGCCCACACAAAACAGTGCAGGGAGTTCTGGCCTGGGACATTTCTGCTTGAGATGAGAAAGGAAACTTGCCAACGAGGCAAAAACGGAGTGGAACAAAGGTGACAGGTTAGATCACTAAGTCCGTCGCGAGTTCCAGGCCTGGGCCCGCAGAGACGGACTGCAAATCCCGGCGTGCCCGGCCTAGCTGCGCTGAGGACCACACTTCCCAGGAGGCACCGCGGCAGCTCCCAGGCCGGGGGCGGGGCGAGGAGGGGGCGGGGCGGCGGGGGGCGGGTGCTGCCCTCTGCCGGGCGCGGCGGGAAGTGGGGGTGCGGAGTGACAGCGGGAGCCCCCGGCGCCCGGCGCGGGGCTTTAGTGACAGCAGAGGCGGCGGCCGCGGACTGGACGCAGGCGGCGGCGTTGTCGGCGCGCAGTTGAGAGCGCGGCCGGGGCGGGCCTCGCTGGCGGCGCGGAGCCCGAAGAGCCCGGGAGGGGCGGCAGGCGCGGCTCGCGGGCCGGACACCTGAACTTGGGACAAGTTGCCGGAGTCGCGGGGCGCGGGCGGCGGACGGACTGACCTTCAGAGCGAGGTGAGCGGGGCCGAGGGGGCGCAGGGGGCGCGCGAAGGGCCCAGGGTCCCCGCCCGCGCGCTCCGGGAGACAGGTGGGCGGGTGGGCGCGGGCGGCCGAGGGGCGCGGGACGGGGTGCGTGGCGCCGCGTCTCGCCCCAGGAGCGGCCGGCGCGTGGCCCTGGTGGCGCTGCCCCCTCGCCGATCCCCTGCGCCCTGGCGGCTCCTCCCTGGGGGCTGGGGCCGGGCCGGGGGCGGCTGCTCCCCGACCTTATGTAACCGGGCGGGAGGGGCTGGAGTGGGCCGGGGCCTCCCCGGCCGGGCATCTGCGCGTCCAGGGGCGGGAGGCGTGGGAGTGAACTTGCGCGAAGTTGGAGGGACGCGCGGGGCGGGACGCGGCGGCGGTGCGGGGCCGGGGCCGGGGGCAGGGAGCGGCGCAGGGGCCGAGGCGGGCCGCGCCGGGCCGGGCCGGGATGGTCCGGGGAGTGGGAGGGCCGGGCGGTGCCACGCCCCGGGGGCCGGGCTGGACGTGTCCTCCGCGCTTCTCTTCCCGTTCCTCCCCGCGCGCTCGGGAAGCCACCCTGGCCGCAGCCCCCGGCTGTCTCCGAGCGCAACCTTGTTCTCCCCTCGCATTATTCCCCGACCTTAGGGACCCCCGCACCTCAGTGCTTACGTTCCACGCGCCCCACTTTCTGCTTTCCCCCAAAGATTCTGTATCTGCTCCCCCACCCCTCATCCCTCCAGTTTCGGGCAAACACGACCCTGCCCCCTGTGCCCAGAGTCCCAGCCGCCCCCGCCTAGGCCGCCCCGCCCCAGTCTGCGTACCCCCGCCGCGCCCTGGCCGTGCCCAGATCGGCTCCTCGGCCGCCGCAGCCCCTCGCAGGGGCCGGCCGGTGCCAGCTCGTCCCCGCCCCGCGGCCCCCGCCCGCCCGCCGGGCCTGGGGTTCTGGCCTCTCGCACGGCTGCCCCGAGCTGGTTCGCGCCGCAGCCGCCCGGCGCGCCCCCGGCCCGCCCCCCGGGCGAGGAAGGGAGGGCGCCCGCGTGGGGCGGGGCTGCTCCCCCCTCCCCACTCCCCGCCGGCCCAGCTCTACCTGGCCCTCAAGGCCCAGAAACCCGGCCGGCCGTCGCGCCTAATGGGCTGTGTGGTCAGGGCGGGTGCTGCACCGTCTCTGACCTAGACCAGCGCGCAGGGCGGTAGACTGCGCAATTGGCCCGAGCGCCAGGCCCCCACCTTGGCTAAGGGGTGTTTACCCTGATTGCGGAGGGCAGCGCAGATGCCAGTGACATCTCTGAGGTGTGGGCTCAGACCCGTGGCATGGGGTGCGTGTGCAATGTGTGTGCGCGAGTGTGCACATGTGTACCAGATGGCGCGTGCGCTTTGATGTTGGGCTGGAGACTCCCTCTGGGAGATCCAGTGTGTATGGGTGCTGGGGGCGGTGCTCCGGGCAGCACCAGCGACTGCAAAGGGAGAGGCCGCCTGGGCTCTCTGCCAAATCATTCGGAAGCTTGCTCCCTGCCTCAGTTTCCCCAGCAGCCTCTCTGTTGGCCCCTTCTCTCTCTGCCTTTTGCCTGCCAGTGAGGAGTGGGGTCGGCGTTGCTTAGAGTTTCCAAGGTGTGCTGGAGTCAAGCGCCCCTCCACGGGCTCTGTGAGGTGGACTCGCGGCGAATCCAGGTGTGCTGGCACTGGCGTGCAGGTGTAGGGCAGGGGACACCTCCTCAGGTGAGCCCCGAATTCAGGGCGTGCCGGCTCGTGGACTGAGGACCCGATGACTCATACATAGCCAGGTGGACAGGAGGCCGTGCAGGCTCCTGGAAGGGTGGACATGCCCCTGCCTCTCACTGAGCCAGGAAGACCCCAAGCCTCTGTGCTGGCAATGGGGGCCCCACCCGCCTAGAGGAAGGGTCAGCAGGGCCCCGCCCTCTGGGGACTCTGGTTCTGGCTGTAAATGGCCTCATTAGCTGCTTTATAGCTCCTAGCACCTGTCCCTAGGGAGAGGCCAGGCCTCAGGGCTTCTGCTCCTGTGCAGTCAGCCCAGCTGGGGGTTCCCGCCTGGCAGGAGCACAGCAACCCCTCCATGGGCCTTTTGTCCTGGGGTGGAGGGCAGTCAGCACCAGGGGCCTGAAGAGGGGCCCCCAGAGATGACTTGGAAATTGGGTGGGTCTCCTCTGATATGGGGCGTGTCCACAAGACCGGATGCAGGGGAGAGGTAGGCTCTGCGGTGTGTCCTCCACCAGGACCGGGTTGTGAGGGGTGGCTGAGGGAGCTGAGCCGGCTGCCGGTGAGCGTGTGGCTCTGGGGGTCCGCGCAGGCTGCCGGGTGAGTGTGTCGCTCTGGGGGTCTGCGCAGGCTGCCGGGTGAGCGTGTCGCTCTGGGGGGTCCGCGCGAGGCTGCCGGGTGAGTGTGTCGCTCTGGGGGTCCGCGCAGGCTGCCGGGTGAGCGTGTCGCTCTGGGGGTCCGCGCAGGCTGCCGGGTGAGCGTGTCGCTCTGGGGGTCAGCGCAGGCTGTCGGTGAGCGTGTCACTCTGGGGGTCCGTGCAGGCTGCCGGTGAGTGAGTGTCGCTCTGGGGTCGCGCGCAGGCTGTCGGTGAGCGTGTCATTCTGGGGGTCCGTGCAGGCTGCCGGTGGCGGCGTGTCGCTCTGGGGGTCAGCGCAGGCTGCTGGGTGAGCGTGTCGCTCTGGGGGTTCCCAAGGCTGCCGGTGAGCATGTCGCGCTGGGGGTCCGCTGCAGGCTGCCGGTGAGTGTGTCGCTCTGGGGGTCCGTACAGGCTGCCAGTGAGTGTGTCGCTCTGGGGGTCCGCGCAGGCTGCCGGGTGAGTGTGTCGCTCTGGGGGTCCGCGCCAGGCTGCCGGTGAGCGTGTCGCTCTGGGGGTCCGCACAGGCTGGCCGGTGAGCGTGTCGCTCTGGGGGTCCGCGCAGGCTGCCAGTGAGTGTGTCGCTCTGGGGGTCCGCGCAGGCTGCCGGTGAGTGTGTTGCTCTGGGGGTCCGTACAGGCTGCCGGTGAGTGTGTACGCTCTGGGGGGTCGGAGCAGGCTGCGGGTGAGCGTGTCGCTCTGGGGGTCAGCGCAGGCTGCCGGTGAGCGTGTCGCTCTGGGGGTCCCGCGCAGGCTGCCGGTGAGCGTGTCGCTCTGGGGGTCCCTGCAGGCTGCCGGTGAGTGTGTCGCTCTGGGGGGTCGCGCAGGCTGCCGGGTGAGTGTGTCGCTCTGGGGTCCCTGCAGGCTGCCGGTGGCGTGTCGCTCTGGGGGTCCCGCGCAGGCTGCCGGGTGAGTGTGTCGCTCTGGGGGGTCCCTGCAGGCTGCCGGTGGCGTGTCGCTCTGGGGGTCCGCGCAGGCTGCCGGGTGAGCGTGTCGCTCTGGGGGGTCCGCGCAGGCTGCGGTGAGCGTGTCGCTCTGGGGGTCCGCGCAGGCTGCCGGGTGGCGGCGTGTCGCTCTGGGGGGTCCGCGCAGGCTGCGGTGAGGCGTGTCGCTCTGGGGGTCCGCGCAGGCTGCCGGTGAGCCGTGTCGCTCTGGGGGTCTGCGCAGGCTGCCGGGTGAGCGTGTCGCTCTGGGGGTCCGCGCCAGGCTGCCGGGTGAGCGTGTCGCTCTGGGGGTCCGCGCAGGCTGCCGGGTGAGTGTGTCGCTCTGGGGGGTCCGCGCAGGCTGCCGGTGAGTGTGTCGCTCTGGGGGGTCGGCGCAGGCTCCCGGTGAGGTGTGTCGCTCTGGGGGGTCCACGCAGGCTGCTGGTGAGCGTGTCGCTCTGGGGGTCGAGCAGGCTGCTGGTGAGCGTGTCGCTCTGGGGGTCCGCGCGCAGGCTCCCGGTGAGCGTGTCGCTCTGGGGGTCCCGCGCAGGCTGCCGGGTGGCGTGTCGCTCTGGGGGTCCGCGCAGGCTGCGGGTGAGCGTGTCGCTCTGGGGGTCCGCACAGGCTGTCGGGTGAGTGTGTGGCTCTGGGGGGTCCGTGCAGGCAACAGGTGAGTGTCGTGCAGGCTGCTGGGTGTTACTCTCAGTCTGCATGAAATCACTGAGAGCGTGTTTGGGAGGACAGTTGTTGAGGTGCTTTCTGTTGGAGGCGTGTGTATCTGTCTCTGACATCCAAGTGTGATGGTCAGGCACAGCAGGGCAGAGGGGGCCCATGTTTTCCCTTGCGGCTACAACGGACCAGCCTGGAATGGGTGTAGGTACAAACCGTCATTGCCAGCCTGTCTTGTGTGTCTGCTTTAGCATGAGTAGCAATTCTTTTCATGACGCTGATTCAGAGGGGTTAAGCCATTTGCCTGAAGTCACCGAGCACTGAAGGTGTTGTGGTCTCACTCAGCCTCCTTGTCCTCCAACCCCAGGTTCTGTGTGGATTTCTTCCCACAGGGTGGAGGTGAGGAACCTGAGTACAGCGGGGAAGGCGCTTGCCTTGCACATGCCCAACTTGGGTTCCATCTCCGTCATCTCTACGTCCCCTGAGCACTGCCAGGAGTGACACCTGGCGTGAGGCGAGTAGGCACTGAGCATTGGGCTTGGTGCGCCTTCCTGCCCCCGGCCTCTCCGAGCAAGCCCCAGCTGCGGTCACAGCCCCACCCACCTGTGGAATGCTCTACTGGCGGGGAGGCGGGTTCAGATGCAGCGTTCTGGGTCTCCCCAGAAACCAGTGACCCAGTTCCAGGGAAGCCTCTTTCCCAGAGGCCGGGAAGGAGCTGTGGGGTGCTTTGGGAGGTCACGGGGTGTGTGGCAGCAAGGGGCATGCAGGAGTCCATGCTCAGCGACTCCTCCCAGCCTCAGTTTCCACCTGTTGAGCCTCTGGGAAGCACCTTCCTTTTTTTTTTTTTCCGGCAATGCTCAGGGGTTACTCCTGGCTCTGCACTCAGGAATTACTCCTGGCAGTGCTCGGGGACCATATGGGATGCTGGGGATCGAACCGGGTGGACTGCATGTAAGGCAAATGCCCTACCGCTGGACTATCACTCCGGCTCCCTGGGAATCACCTTCATGGGGAACTTTCTCCCTCTCTGGTGAGGGCACTGGACAGAGGGAGGGTATGGTCACTGGGGCAGAAGGGAGGGGCATGGGGTCGGGGGGCCACTGAAACCTGAGGATGACCTTGACCTCTGGTGTGCCAGAGCCACCAGCTGGTTTTGGCTGGGACAGAGCCATAGCCACCATTGGTGGGGCCCTGGAAGCCCGCTGACCCCTTGGGGTGGGGGTGGCTGCTGGCCAGGTTCCCTGTTGGACTCCGCGAGCCACTCCCTGGCCAAGGCACTGCACCCCCGCCTGGGTTTCCACACCTGAGAAGGGAGGGTCGTAAAAGCACCGGCCTCAGCTGGCGGCCTCTGTGTGTCAGCTCAGGAAATGAACAAGTTTTAGGAAGGTGCAAAAGCCACTGGTTTTGTGGCTTTTTTTTTTTTTTATTACATTCTGCCATGCTCAGGGCTTATTCCTGGCTCTGTGCTCGGGGGGTCACTCCTAGTGGGATCTAACTGGGTCCAGCAAGGCAAGTGCCCTACCTATTGTACAATCACTCTGGCCCCTAAAGAGCTTCTTTTGTTTGGGGGTCACAACCAGCAGTGCTCAGTGGTTACTCCTGGCTCTGCACTCAGGGATCACTCCTGGCAGTGTTCAGGAGACAATATGGGATGCTGGGGATAGAACCCAGGAAGGTTGCATGCAAGGAAAGCGTCCCTACCCACTATACTTTCTCTCCGGCCCCAACCTCATTTCTTTCTTTCTTTGGGCTATTCTCTGGTGGTCGAGGCTGATTCTGGCTCTGTGTGCTCATGGGTCCCTCTTGGTGGGGGATCATATATATCTTTGGGGCTTGAACCCAGGTCAGCCGTGTGCAAGGCAAGTGCCTCGGCTGCTGTCCAGCTACTCTGCCCGCTCCCCACATGCACACACACTTTTCTTTCTTTCTTTCTTTCTTTCTTTTCTTTCTTTCTTTCTTTCTTTCTTTTCTTTCTTTCTTTCTTTCTTTCTTTCTTTCTTTCTTTCTTTCTTTCTTTCTTTCTTTCTTTCTTTTTCTTTCTTTTGTTCTTTCTTTCTTTCTTTCTTTCTTTCTTTCTTTCTTTCTTTCTTTCTTTCTTTCTTTCTTTCTTTCTTTCTTTCTTTCGTTCTTTTTTGTTCTTTTTCTTTCTTTCTTTCTTTCTTTCTTTCTTTCTTTCTTTCTTTCTTTCTTTCTTTCTTTCTTTCTTTTTTTCTTTCTTTCTTTCTTTCTTTCTTTCTTTCTTTCTTTCTTTTGTTCTTTCTTTCTTTCGTTCTTTCTTTCGTTCTTTCTTTTCGTTCTTTCTTTCCTTCCTTTTTTGGGTCAAACCAGCAATGCTCAGGGGTTACTCCTGGCTCTTCACTCAGGAATTACTCCTGGCCGTGCTTAGGGGACTATATGGGATGCTGGGGATCGAACCCAGGTCAGCTGCTTGCAAGGCAAATGCCCTACCTTCTGGACTATCGCTCCGGGCCTATTTTCTCAGTTTCATCTGGGTAAACAGGCTTAGAGATGTGAAGGGAAGGAGCTGAGCGTCACAGACAGACCTTTCATGTGGCCTGGCCTCTGGGGAGCTGTCCCCCAACCTGTCCCCCCACCCCGGCTGGGCTGCCTCGCTTCCCCAGACAGCCTTCATCTTGTTGACAGCAAGTGGCCACCCTGCCCCCGCCCTGGGGACTCCTGGGGGTCCATCTGGCCGCTTGTACCCACGCTGACCTGTGGCTCCTCTCTCCCTCTCTGCTGTACTCCCTTGTTCACGCCACCCCAGACTTTGCTACGATGTCACTGAAGGTGGAGATAACGGCGCGATAGGTCAGCAGCGGGGATTTATCTGCCCACAGGAAGTGCTTGGAAGGGGGAGCGGGAGTTAGGCCCCTGTGGGTGGGTGGAGGCCTCTGTCAAGGCCCATTTTCTTTTTTTTTTTTTTTTTTTGCTTTTTGGGTCACACCCGGCAATGCTCAGGGGTTTCTCCTGGCTCTGCACTCAGGAATAACTCCTGGCGGTGCTTGGGGGACCATATGGGATGCCGGGGATCGAACCCAGGCCAGCATGGGCCGGCCGCGTGCAAGGCAAACGCCCTACCCGCTGGGCTATCTCTCCGGCCCCAAGGCCCATTTTCTTTCTCTCTTTCTTCTTATGGTTTTGGACCACACCTGGCAGTGCTCAGGGCTTTTCCTGACTTTGCTCAGGGGGTCAGTCCTGGCACTGCTCTGGAAGCACACGGGTAAGTGGCACACAGGGCCAGCAGCGCCGGGCCGCTGGGTCCCACAGTGTCTGGCCCCAAGGCCAGTTTCTTAACTTTCTCTTCACTGTGGAGCGAGGAGGAGGAAAGATGGGGTGGTCGTCCACACCCTGGGATGGACTCGGAGTCCCCTAGAGGAGGGCTCAGAGTAAAATGGGGACGGTGGGGTACCACAAAGATTCATCTTGGGATACCTGCCGGCTCCAGAAACTCAAGGTCTGTAAGCCCGCCCCTCGGCCCCTGCTGAGATCACCCGCACCCTGCCCTCCTGACACCACATTCTCTGTCCCCCAGGCATGCCTCTTGGTAACCAGGAATGCCGTGTAAAGACAGATCAGGGTTCTTTTGGGTTTTGGTTTTTGGGACACACCCGGCGATGTTTAGGGGTTACTCCTGGCTCTGCGCTCAGGAATTACTCCTGGCGGTGCTCGGGGGACCATATGGGATGCCGGGATCAAACCCAGGTTGACTACATGCAAGGCAAATGCCCTACCCGCCGGACTGTTGCTCTGGCCCTTCTCTGGCCCTTTGATCATGGTCCTTCAGATCCGCTACAGGGCCTGGGAGATGTCTCAGGGACATCAGGTTCAAACCCAGATGCCCACCCTCTGGCAGCCCTGCTGTTGGCACTCAGAGCAACAAAGGGCCCTGGAGGTGCTCAGTGCCCAGGGAGCCCCAGGCGCGTCCCCAGGCCCAGTCCCGGTGGTTGAGATCAGGGCACTACACCCTCTTAGGGCAGGGCCCCGGGCAGCCCCCCGGAAGGAACTTCCCCAATGGCTCCTCTGCGCAGTCACTAGAGCAGCGGCTACCCCTTGTGAGTGTGAGGGGGACTTGTACCGCCGGAGGAGGACTTGTCCAGGCCCTAAGCTGGGGCTCAGCTCAGCGTTGGGGGCGCCTGGTGTGGCACCAGTGGGCTGCGGGAGGTGTGCGGCCTTGTTTTCCTTGCCAGCTCTTGGGTGATGCCCACTTGTCAAGGCCCCAGAGCGCTTTGCCAGCCCCCTGATTTGCAGATACCAAGGCACAGGCTGCGTGTGGGGCCTGCTTGGTCATCGGTGGCCTGATATACCCCCATGTAGCCAGCCTCTGCCCCCACCTCCCATTCTAACTGACCTCTCTACCAGCCCCAAACCTGGTTCTCTGGGCCACAGACTTGAGTCACTGGGTCTCCAATTAGTGGTGTGAGGGGGACCACGCAGGGGTAGCTGCAGCCCCACGGAGGGACCCAGCAGTGTCCTGAGGAAGGGGGTGCCGTCCAGGGTGACCCCATGGGGGAGGTGAGACTGCCGGAGAGCGCTTTACCTCCTCTGCCTGGCTGCTGCCTCTGTTGAGAATAAAAAGGAGAAGGGCCTAAGAGATGGTACACTGGGTTGGGTGCTTGCTTGCACACTGCCGCCCCGGGCTCCTATCCCAGCACCCCATATAGTATGCAGAACCCCACCAGGAGTGCTCCCTGCGCACAGAGCCAGGAGTGATCCCGGAGCACCAAGCCAGGATGATTCATCCCTGAGCACAGAGCCGGGAGTAGGCCCAAGCCCCCCAAAATGAAAAGACAGGAATGGAAGTGAGGGCTAGAGAGACGACTCAGAGGGGCTGGAGCACACAGGTGGCCCCAAGTCCAGTCGCCTGCACCATGTGACCCCCGAACTACTGGGTGTGGCCCCATGCCCTGCACAGCTCCCCATGGCCCAAGCACTGACCAGTTCAGCCCACCTGCTCTGTACCCAGACTTTCCGGGAGCACCCCACCCCTGCAGTGCTGCCGAGACCCTTGGGAATAAACGAGGAACCTGCCATGCACACAGAAGCTGTTCCCACCTCCTCAGGACGGGGTCGGGGTGTCACCAGCCTTCCAGGAGGCCGAGTCTTGAGGGCAGTGGACAGTAGGTCCACCTCGGGGGTGCCCTGGGAGCTTGTGAAAGTGGATTCTCCCGGGAAGTAGATGGGTAGAGTTGGGGTGAAGGCTGGTGGGGGCAGAAGATGTGGGGTCTGCTCTGCAAGGTGGGCTCCCAGACATGGGTGGTCTGCCTCACTACAGGGTGGGCTCCCAGACATGGGCGGTCTGCCTCTCTCTACAGGGTGGGCTCCCAGACATGGGCGGTCTGCCTCTCTACAGGGTGGACTCCCCAGACATGGGGTGGTCTGCCTCTCTACAGGGTGGGCTCCCAGACATGGGGCGGTCTGCCTCTCTACAGGGTGGGCTCCCAGACATGGGGTGGTCTGCCTTTCTAGAGGGTGGGCTCCCAGACATGGGGTGGTCTGCCTCTCTACAGGGTGGGCCCCCAGACATGGGCGGTCTGCCTCACTACAGGGTGGGCTCCCAGACATGGGCGGTCTGCCTCTCTACAGGGTGGGCTCCCAGACATGGGCTGTCTGCCTCTCTACAGGGTGGCTCCCAGACATGGGCGGTCTGCCTCTCTACAGGGTGGGCTCCCAGACATGGGCTGTCTGCCTCTCTACAGGGTGGCTCCCAGACATGGGTGGTCTGCCTCTCTACAGGGTGGGCTCCCAGACATGGGCGGTCTGCCTCACTACAGGGTGGGCTCCCAGACATGGGCGGTCTGCCTCTCTACAGGGTGGGCTCCCAGACATGGGGTGGCCTGCCTCTCTAGAGGTGGCTCCCAGACATGGGCGGTCTGCCTCTCTACAGGGTGGGCTCCCAGACATGGGCGGTCTGCCTCACTATAGGGTGGGCTCCCAGACATGGGGTGGCCTGCCTCTCTAGAGGGTGGGCTCCCAGACATGGGTGGTCTGCCTCTCTACAGGGTGGGCTCCCAGACATGGGGTGGTCTGCCTCTCTAGAGGGTGGGCTCCCAGACATGGGGTGGTCTGCCTCTCTACAGGGTGGGCTCCCAGACATGGGGTGGTCTGCCTCTCTAGAGGGTGGGCTCCCAGACATGGGCGGTCTGCCTCACTATAGGGTGGGCTCCCAGACATGGGCGGTCTGCCTCTCTACTGGGTGGGCTCCCAGACATGGGCGGTCTGCCTCTCTCTACAGGGTGGGCTCCCAGACATGGGCGGTCTGCCTCTCTACAGGGTGGGCTCCCAGACATGGGCGGTCTGCCTCTCTACAGGGTGGGCTCCCAGACATGGGCGGTCTGCCTCTCTACAGGGTGGGCTCCCAGACATGGGCGGTCTGCCTCTCTACAGGGTGGGCTCCCAGACATGGGCGGTCTGCCTCTCTACAGGGTGGGCTCCCAGACATGGGCGGTCTGCCTCACTACAGGGTGGGCTCCCAGACATGGGCGGTCTGCCTCTCTACAGGGTGGGCTCCCAGACATGGGGTGGTCTGCCTCTCTAGAGGGTGGGCTCCCAGACACGGGCGGTCTGCCTCACTATAGGGTGGGCTCCCAGACATGGGCGGTCTGCCTCTCTACAGGGTGGGCTCCCAGACATGGGGTGGTCTGCCTCTCTACAGGGTGGACTCCCAGACATGGGTGGTCTGCCTCTCTACAGGGTGGGCTCCCAGACATGGGCGGTCTGCCTCTCTACAGGGTGGGCTCCCAGACATGGGCGGTCTGCCTCTCTACAGGGTGGACTCCGAGACATGGGGTGGTCTGCCTCTCTACAGGGTGGGCTCCCAGACATGGGGTGGTCTGCCTCTCTACAGGGTGGGCTCCCAGACATGGGCAGTCTGCCCTCTCTACAGGGTGGGCTCCCAGACATGGGCGGTCTGCCTCTCTACAGGGTGGGCTCCCAGACATGGGCGGTCTGCCTCACTACAGGGTGGGCTCCCAGACATGGGCGGTCTGCCTCCTCTCTACAGGGTGGGCTCCCAGACATGGGCGGTCTGCCTCTCTAGAGGGTGGGCTCCCAGACATGGGCGGTCTGCCTCACTATAGGGTGGGCTCCCAGACATGGGCGGTCTGCCTCTCTACAGGGTGGGCTCCCAGACATGGGCGGTCTGCCTCTCTACAGGGTGGGCTCCCAGACATGGGCGGTCTGCCCTCTCTACAGGGTGGGCTCCCAGACATGGGGCGGTCTGCCTCTCTACAGGGTGGGCTCCCAGACATGGGGTGGCCCCTCTCACTCCATGTCAGAGCTGCAGCCCCTCAGAGGGACCCAGTGAATCTTTGTGGCAGGAACACCCAGTGTGTGCCCGGAAATGCGGCGCCCCTTTGCCCTGCAAGGAGTAGGGGAGCCTCGTCCCTAGGACCCAGCCTGTGTCCAGCGGCCGCTCCAGCCTGGGCTTCTGGCTGACTCCCTCCTCACCGCCCCCTCCCCCATGCCAGTGGGTCTCTGGGTCTGTTTCCCTGGGTCTGTTGCCCTGGGTCTGTTTCCGTCTGTTTGCCAAGGGAAGTCACAGCCTGTCCTCTGCCTTGTTTATAATTGGTTTGGGGACAGCACCTGCCCCAGCCCCCCACGGTCCCGAGTGAGCTCCGTAGAGTTGCCAGGCAGTGACATCCTATCCCAGCCACCCGCTGCCACCCCTTTGCTTGGCGTCCCCTCCCGGGCGCGGGCCAGGTGTGTGCTCAGCTGCTGATTGATTGCGGCTGTGGCCCAGGAGAAAGGAGAGAATCAGGGCACCCAGGGGGCACCCGCCCGCCTTGAGCACAGTTAGGGAATAGGCCTGGTCTGAGGCACCCCTGGGGCCTGGCACTGAGACCCATGCCCTGCGCAGACAGAGGACAGAGAGTGTCACCAGGCCAGCATCCACCCCTGGCCTTGGCATGGGCAGGCGCCCCTTTGGCCTGGGTTGAGTGAATGAAAGGGCTCCTGCTGGCCAGCACATCTGAGCCCCAGAAGGGCAGCTCGACCACCCCTGGCCCCTGCCCCAGGCTCACTGCTGCCAGCCAGGTGCTACTTTCCTGCTTGGTGCTTTCCAAGACCGCGAGAGGCTGCTGGGTACGAGGGGTCCCCCACAGATAGACACAGGGGATGGGGTGCTCTGGGCCTGCTTGTTGTTGAACCGCGGCACTCGGACCTAGGACAGGACAGTGACACTCTCTCCTGCCATTGTCCCCTGCACTTAAGCTCACGTCTCTTCCAGGTCCCCTGTTTTGTTTTGTTTTTGGCTTTTTGAGTCTCACCCAGTGATACTCAGGGGTTACTCCCTGGGGCTCTGCACTCAGGAGTTATTTCCTGAAGGTGCCGGGATATTGGGGATCGAACCCGGGTCGGCTGCGTGCAGGGCAAACCAGCGTGCCAACCCTTCCTGTTGTGCTTTCGCTCGGGCCCATTTAGTTTTTGGGGTTTGTTTTTTTTTCTTTTTTGGGTCACACCCGCAATGCTCAGGGGTTACTCCTGGCTCTGCACTCAGGAGCTACTCCTGGCGGTGCTCAGGGGACCATATGGGATGCCGGGGATCGAACCCGGGCTGGCGCGTGTAAGGCAAACGCCCTACCTGCTGGGCTATCGCTCCTCGGGCCCGTTTAGTTTTATTTTTCCTTTCCCCCTCCCTCTCCTTTCTACTGGGCTACATTGGGGGTGTGCGCTGCTCACATGATCAGTCTCGGTGCTTCCTGGGTGACACCTTAGCGGGCAGCACCGGAGTTTAGCTTAGTGCCGGGGCTGGCAACCTGGCTGTAGGGCTGTGCTTTGAGGGCCACCCCGTGGAGCGGTCAGCAGCTGCAGGTAGCACCAGGACACTGGGAAACAGAGTTCACCTAGCATTGTGCCCAGGGCCTGTGGGATCCGGGGAGTGAAGTCTTGGCCAGTGCTGTCCCCAGGGAACCTCTGCCCAGCACCTCCTCCTTCAGAGCGGAGCCGGCAGCATCTGCAGCTCCTGGTAACTGTCCCTGTGTGAGTCCAGCTGAATGGCAAGGCAGGCACTGTGGGTGGCAGCGTCTGCAGCTCCTGGTAACTGTCCCGGCGTGAGTCCAGCTGAATGGCAAGGCAGGCACGGTGGGTGTCAGCACCTGGCCGCAGGCAGCCCCTTGCTCCCCCCTACTCCCAGCGGGCAGGGGCTGTGAGGCAGCAGGGAAGTGGCAGGAGGTGAGGGGTGGCCGGCCACTGTGGGCTACCTGGGAGAGCCCCTCCGTCCACAGACAGCCCTGCATCATCGGTGTCTAGACCTGAGACTAAGTACAGGCTGGCCTCTAGTTGGCCTCATTAGAGTGGTTTTTGGGGCCAGGGTGAGGAGGAACCTTGACAGCTCCTTGTTCTCCTTGTTCCTTGCCCCGACACCAGCAGCTCTGAAGGTGGGGCTGTGCCCTCCCCTCTGCCCCCTGGAAGGAGCCGCCCTCCTCCCCTTCTGTGATCTAGCACCTGGCTTTGCTTTAGGACCACCCCGGAGCTGCGGCCAGAGCCTGAGCCCTGAGCTAATTGCCCACCCAGCCCTTGGCTCCTCTCTGTCCCTCAGGTCCTGGGCACCTGGCTCTGTCTACTGTTTGGCTCCTGCCCGCAGGCTGCCTGTGCACGGGGCCACACGTTTTCCCCAAGGAATTGCTGTAGCCTCCACTCCCGCCTCTCACCTCTCCCCTCCCCTCCATTCCTCTGTTCTCCCTTCCTCTCCACCCCCCTCCTCCCTCGTCACACCTGGTGGTCCTCAGGGCTTACTCCTGACTGTGCTCCAGGGTCATTGCTGACTGTGTGTTGGCGGACCATCTGCTATACTGGGGATGGGCCAGGGTCAGCCACATGTCAGGGAAACACCTTAGCCCTGTTCCAGCTTCTGGCCCCTTCTCAGCACCGTTTTGGGTCTTTGCTGATCCAGAGCCGCGTGCTCGGGTTTATAAGCAGCTCACGAGGAAAGAACCATACACAGGGTCCGGCAGCATTGATGCCCAGGAGGTGGATGGGGGGTGTTGTTCGGGAGGTGGGTTGGAAGGAGACTCCCATGCTGCAGTGCTAGGCAGTGTGGCCGCCTGTGCCCCGGAGGGTGTGTGTGTGTGAGCGTGTGTGTGGGGGCTTGTGTATGAGCATGTCAGTGTGTGTGACTGTATGAGTGTGTGTCAGGAGTGTGAGTATATGTGTGTGGGAGTGTGTGAGAGTGTATGTAAGCATGTGTGTGTATGAGTGTGTATGTGTGAGTGTGTGAGTGTGTGTGTGAGAGTGTGTGTGTCTGTGTGTGGTGTGTGGTCGAGGGCAGCCTTTTGATGAGGGCTGCAGAAAGCGGGATGGTCCTGGGGGTGTCTGGCCCCAGCAAACCTGACTTTGTCCTGGTTGCAAGTGGTGATAGCAGCTTATCCTCATCCTTATCTGGGGCCCCTGTGCCATGGGGTGGTGAGGGCAGGAGCAGAGGTCTCAGCGGGGGGGGCCCTGCTCACAGCTCTCCGTGTCCTCCCAGAGCTTGCTGGCCCAGGTGGACCCATGATGGGCCAAAGTCCTGGTCAAAGCTCGCTGGGCCCCTCTGACCTCCTGTTTGGAGTTTGCTTGCCCCCCCCCCCACCCACCCCTACCCTTCTGGAAACACCTCACGGGGTCCTTGTGCCTACAGGAATGACCCTGCAGAGGCCAGTCTGAGCACAGGCTTTGCGCAAAGGAGGCTCTGGGTCCATTTCAGGCTCCACAAGGTCCCCTGAGCACAGTCAGGAGCAGCCTGAGGCCTGCTGGGTGGGTCCCAAGGACCTAAATCAGAATCCCTTAAGGACCCCCCAAAGGGAGCCCGCAGACGGTCCACAGCCTGGTCCCCCTCGAGATGCTGATGACCCTTACCAGCCCCCACAAGCTCTCTGACAGGCCCTGAGAGGCGTGCGGGAGCTCACGGACCCTTGAGCTTAGGCAGAACATTGTTCCACCTATGCGCATGGCCAGGCAGCTTGGGGGTCCCCAGCGTCCCAGAGACGGATGCTTGCTCTCGGTGTAGAGGACAGTCAGAGCTTGGTACCAGGAGACTCTGGCCAGGCCCCAAGCTGAGGCCGCCGGTGTGCAGTTAGGAAGGCTGAGATGTGGGTGTCTGCAGGGAGGTGACATCTCAGCATTGGGGCGGGGATGGGTGGCGGGTCAGGGTTCGCCCTGCTGGGCTGTGTGCGCCCGAGGGTTCTTCCTGCACCATTAGGACTAAGCTCACTTGGGCTTCCTGGGGCGGGCTGACTGGGGATGGGGTCTGTCAGAGGCCGCATCTGGGGGCTGATGCCTGGACCCGGGGGTGGGGCTGGAGAGCCAGAGGAAGGAGCTAGTTGTTGCCCCCTTGGCTGGCCTTCCCAGCAGCATGCGTTTGCGTGGTCCAGTTCTCCTGTGCGTGGTGACTAACTTGGCTATATTCGAGGCTCCCAGGGGTTGTGCAACTTCCTCTGAGGCCGAGGTGCAGGGGCTGGGTGAGAGGAGAGCTGGTGGAAATGAGGAAACGCCTGTTGTCTCTGGGCCAAAGGCAGGCCCGGGCTCCCTGGGGGCCGCCGTGCCCTCGCTGAGGTAGGAGGACAGTGATGGGTGCACATGTGGGCGGTGTGTGTGGGGTACAGGCGGTGGGCTAGAGGGGCAAGGCCGGCACAGGAAGGATGGAGTGGACGGGGGTGCCCCAAGGGTCCCCACGTGCTGCCTGTGAAGACCCCTGGAGGGTGCAGGGCGGAAGCTTAGTGGGGTCTGGGGCACACTGTGGACCTCATGGCCATTCTCAGACCCCAGAGAGGAGGCGGGGTGCCATGTGATGTCCCTCTTCCCAGGGACATGCCCTTACTCCACCCGGCTGGGAGTAGATGCAGGTCTACTGGGCTGGGAGTAGATGTAGGCCCACTGGGCTGGGAGTAGATGTAGGCCCACTGCCTGGGAGTAGATGTAGGCCCACTGGCTGGGAGTAGATGTAGGCCCACCGGCTGGGAGTAGATGTAGGCCCACTGGCTGGGAGTAGATGTAGGCCCACTGGGCTGGGAGTAGATGTAGGCCCACTGGGCTGGGAGTAGATGTAGGCCCACCGGCTGGGAGTAGATGTAGGCCCACCGGCTGGGAGTAGATGTAGGCCCACTGGCTGGGAGTAGATGTAGGCCCACTGGCTGGGAGTAGATGTAGGCCCACTGCCTGGGAGTAGATGTAGGCCCACTGGGCTGGGAGTAGATGTAGGCCCACTGGGCTGGGAGTAGATGTAGGCCCACTGGCTGGGAGTAGATGTAGGCCCACTGGGCTGGGAGTAGATGTAGGCCCACCGGGCTGGGAGTAGATGTAGGCCCACTGGCTGGGAGTAGATGTAGGCCCACTGGCTGGGAGTAGATGTAGGCCCACTGGGCTGGGAGTAGATGTAGGCCCACTGGGCTGGGAGTAGATGTAGGCCCACTGGCTGGGAGTAGATGTAGGCCCACTGGCTGGGAGTAGATGTAGGCCCACTGGGCTGGGAGTAGATGTAGGCCCACTGGCTGGGAGTAGATGTAGGCCCACTGGGCTGGGAGTAGATGTAGGCCCACTGGGCTGGGAGTAGATGTAGGCCCACTGGCTGGGAGTAGATGTAGACCCACTGGCTGGGAGTAGATGTAGGCCCACTGGCTGGGAGTAGATGTGGGCCCACTGGCTGGGAGTAGATGTAGGCCCACTGGGCTGGGAGTAGATGTAGGCCCACTGGGCTGGGAGTAGATGTAGGCCCACTGGCTGGGAGTAGATGTAGACCCACTGGCTGGGAGTAGATGTAGGCCCACTGGCTGGGAGTAGATGTAGGCCCACTGGCTGGGAGTAGATGTAGGCCCACCGGCTGGGAGTAGATGTAGGCCCACTGGCTGGGAGTAGATGTAGGCCCACTGGGCTGGGAGTAGATGTAGGCCCACTGGGCTGGGAGTAGATGTAGGCCCACTGGCTGGGAGTAGATGTAGGCCCACCGGGCTGGGAGTAGATGTAGGCCCACTGGCTGGGAGTAGATGTAGGCCCACTGGCTGGGAGTAGATGTAGGCCCACTGGCTGGGAGTAGATGTAGGCCCACTGGCTGGGAGTAGATTTAGGCCCACTGGGCTGGGAGTAGATGTAGGCCCACTGGGCTGGGAGTAGATGTAGGCCCACTGGCTGGGAGTAGATGTAGACCCACTGGCTGGGAGTAGATGTAGGCCCACTGGCTGGGAGTAGATGTAGGCCCACTGGCTGGGAGTAGATGTAGGCCCACCGGCTGGGAGTAGATGTAGGCCCACTGGCTGGGAGTAGATGTAGGCCCACCGGGCTGGGAGTAGATGTAGGCCCACTGGGCTGGGAGTAGATGTAGGCCCACTGGCTGGGAGTAGATGTAGGCCCACCGGGCTGGGAGTAGATGTAGGCCCACTGGGCTGGGAGTAGATGTAGGCCCACTGGCTGGGAGTAGATGTAGGCCCACTGGGCTGGGAGTAGATGTAGGCCCACTGGCTGGGAGTAGATGTAGGCCCACCGGCTGGGAGTAGATGTAGGCCCACTGGCTGGGAGTAGATGTAGGCCCACTGGGCTGGGAGTAGATGTAGGCCCACTGGGCTGGGAGTAGATGTAGGCCCACTGGCTGGGAGTAGATGTAGGCCCACCGGGCTGGGAGTAGATGTAGGCCCACTGGCTGGGAGTAGATGTAGGCCCACTGGGCTGGGAGTAGATGTAGGCCCACTGGCTGGGAGTAGATGTAGGCCCACCGGGCTGGGAGTAGATGTAGGCCCACTGGCTGGGAGTAGATGTAGACCCACTGGGCTGGGAGTAGATGTAGGCCCACTGGCTGGGAGTAGATGTAGGCCCACCGGCTGGGAGTAGATGTAGGCCCACTGGCTGGGAGTAGATGTAGGCCCACCGGGCTGGGAGTAGATGTAGGCCCACCGGGCTGGGAGTAGATGTAGGCCCACTGGCTGGGAGTAGATGTAGGCCCACCGGGCTGGGAGTAGATGTAGGCCCACTGGCTGGGAGTAGATGTAGGCCCACCGGGCTGGGAGTAGATGTAGGCCCACTGGCTGGGAGTAGATGTAGGCCCACTGGGCTGGGAGTAGATGTAGGCCCACTGGCTGGGAGTAGATGTAGGCCCACTGGCTGGGAGTAGATGCAGGTCTACTGGGCTGGGAGTAGATGTAGGCCCACTGGCTGGGAGTAGATGTAGGCCCACTGGCTGGGAGTAGATGTAGGCCCACCGGGCTGGGAGTAGATGTAGGCCCACTGGCTGGGAGTAGATGTAGGCCCACTGGCTGGGAGTAGATGTAGGCCCACTGGGCTGGGAGTAGATATAGGCCCACTGGCTGGGAGTAGATGTAGGCCCACTGGGCTTCCAGAGCCAGAAAGTTTCTTAGGCTCTTGGAACCTCAGTTTCCACCTCTGGCTCTCGAGATGGCCCTCACTGTAAGCTCCTTTGGTTTCCGGGCCACAGCCGACAGACCTCAGGCCTTACTCCTGGTCCTGTGTTCAGTGGTCGTGCCTGGCGGTACTCAGGTATGGGAATCAGGGTTGTCCACGTTCAAGGTCAGTGCTGCCCACTGCACTAGGCCTCTGGCCCTCATCCCAAATCGAAATGGCTTCCCTGGTGTCCTGGGCACTCGTGAGAAAACGCTGTACCCTGGAGGACACTTTAGCTATGTGCACCGCCAGGAGGTTCCTGGGGATTCTTTGAAGATGGATGTTGGAGCTGGCTCTGCCTCAGCACATTCCCGGGCCTGACACACGTTGGGTGGGTGTCACCCCTGAGCCGGGCTCACAGACGAGCATGTGGAGGACATGGGCTGGGCGACAGTGGCAGTTCCCAGAGATGCAGCTGCAGGAGGGGGTATCTGCACCCCCAACCCCTGTTCCCCTGGACACACACACACACACATGCACACACACACACACACACACAGAGTGTTTGTGTAAAGGGAGACCCAGCTTCTCTGTGTGCCACTTCTAGTTGTATTAGTTATGGGGCCACCCTCTGTGATGCTCAGGGGTTATGCCTGGCTCTGCTGTCAGAAATTACTCCTGGTTGTACTTGGGGAACCATATGGGATACCAGAGATCAAGCCCGGGTTGGTCATGTGCAAGGCAAACGCCCTCCCTGCCTTCCTGTTGCTCTGGCCCCTGTGCTCCGCTTGTGACCACCACCAATGGATATAAAGAAGCCAGTTCGGGAGAGGCTCTTGGGCTTTAGGGAACCGCACAGAGCGACTGGTTCCTCCCATCACGCTCAGTGCTTTCCCCTCAAGGTTCAATGAAAACACTGAAACGAAGGGCTGGGCTTCCCTCTGGGCCTCCCCTCTGCGCCAAGGCTGTGGAGGAGCTGGAGTTGGAGCAGAGTGAAGGGGGCTGTGGCGGGCCCAGGGCTCAGCGATGACACCTCGCTTCTGCACGCACCAGACAGGCCTGCCTTTGAGTTCTGATCCCTCCCTCCCTCGCTCACTGCTGACCTTGGCCCTGAGATTCCTCCCTGGAATGGGGAGGCGATAGGCCCGCCACCCTAGGGCACGCACAGCACCATCAGGTGCTGCAAAAGAGGGCTTAGCACAGGCTGTAGGGGGCAGGAACACACCCCTGGGGTTGATATTGGGCTCGAATCCATGAAATTAGCTTATGGGGTTTGCAGGGAGGCCTCCCAGGAAATGCTCAGAACTGGGCCACACCTGGATATATGCAGCTAATCAGGCTGTGTGGTTCTGTGCTTAGGGCCCATGGCCGGGGGATACACGCCACCCAGGAAGTGCTGCGGAAAGGGCACCTGTGGTACCTTGCACTGAATTTGTGTCTTTGTGAGGCAGACAAGCTCTCTAGCCCATTCTTTTTTTTTTTTTTGAGGCCATATCGAATGGTATGAGATGCCTAGGGGGTTACTCCTGGCTCTGCACTCAGGAATTCCTCCTGGCAGTGCTCAGGGATCATATGGGATATCAGGGATCAAACCTAGGTGGGTCGTGTGCAAGGCAAACGCTGTATTATCCCTCCAGCCCTCTCTAGCCCATTGAGCCATCTCCCTGGCCTATGCACATTGGGTGGGGGGGTGTGCTGGGCCTCATCAGGCCGAGCTCAGGGACTGTTTCTGGCTCTGTGCTCAGGAGTGACCCCTGATGGGTGCTGAGGGGCCATGTGTGGTGCTGGGACTTTGAACCATTTGGCCAGATACAAGGCAAGCTCCTTAACCTCTGTGCTAACTCCAGTCCCTGAACCTTTTTATTTCTGGGGAGTGGGGGAGTTGCTGGGCCATACCCAGTGGTACTCAGGACTTACTCCTAATGCTGCTCGGGGGACCACATGCAGTGCTGGGGATCCAACCTAGATTGGCTGCTTGCAAGGCAAGTGCCTTAGCCCGTACTATCTCTTGGCACCTGAACCACTTTTTTTCTGGGAGAGGGGGTCAGGCAAAATAGTTCCATTAGGAGAAATTTACTCAAAGAAGAGTTAGGCGAGGGAGAAGGAAGTCCATGTGTTCAAGAGGGAACATGGACTTTTTCAGAGTGGACCAAGCCCTCCCACACTTTTGTTTATTTTTCCTATTGAATCAGCATTAATAAATGTTATTTATTTATTAAAGATGCTATGTTACAGCATTCAATATTTCTCTTTCTTTTTTTTTTTTTTTTTTTGCTTTTTTTGGGACACACCCAGCGATGCTCAGGGGGTTTCTCCTGGCTCTGCACTCAGGAATTACTCCTGGCGGTGCTCGGGGGACCATATGGGATGCCGGGGGATCGAACCCGGGCCGGCATGGGCCGACCGCATGCAAGGCAAGCGCCCTACCCGCTGGGCTATCGCTCCGGCCCCTATTTTTGCTTTTTTTTTTTTTTTTTTGGGGGGTTACGAGGTGATTCTCAGGGGTTACTCCTGGCTCTGCATGCAGGAATTACTCCTGGCGGTACTTGGGGAATCATAAGGGATGCTGGGGATCAAATTCGGGTCTGCCGCGTGCAAGGCAAACGCCCTACCCCGTGCTATCTCTCCTGCCCCAGCATTCAATATCTTTTTTTTTTCAAATTTTATTACACCACTTTTATTTTTTATTTTTATTTTTTTTGCTTTTTGGGTCACACCGGCGACGCTCAGGGTTACCTCCTGGCTCTGAACTCAGGAATTACTCCTGGCGGTGCTCGGGGGACCATATGGGATGCCAGCTATCGAACCCGGGCCGTCACAGGCCAGGCCGGCGCGATGCAAGGCAAACGCCCTACCTGCTGGGCTATCGCTCCGGCCCTTATTACACCACTTTTAGACATACAGTTGCAAGATGCTCATGTAGAGTTTTGGTCCTACAATGTTCCAACACCCATCCCTCCACCGAACCCATCTCCCATCACCAATGTCCCCACCTCCCTCCCCCTCCCACACCTCAACTACTTGGCGGGTTCTGTATGTCTTTTCTCTCCTCTTTGTCTCTGTTCCCCAAACTTTCCTGCACATCGTAGAATGCAGTACATTAAAGGACATAACTGGGCTGGGCGATAGCCCAGCGGGTAGGGCGTTTGCCTTGCAGCTGGCCGGCCTCTGCCGCCGGGTTCGATCCCGAGTCCCATATGGTCCCGAGCACCGCCAGGAGTAATTCCTGAGTGCAGAGCCAGGACTAACCCCTGAGCATTGCCGGGTGTGACCCAAAAAAAGAAAAAAAAAAAATAAAGGACATAACTGTTTCTACTAGTTTGATGTACCGTGCGACCGCTTGCAGCCGCTGACTTAGGGGCCTCATGGTCAGCGTCTGGACAGCAAAGGTGGCGGCTAGTGTGGTGGGCGAGTGTCATCCGGCTGCTTCGGGACCCCCAGAGGTGATGGGCCCACTCCCAAAACCCATCTGTCCTCCTGGGAGCCCCATGGTCAGCTGAGCCTGAGGAGAGCCGAGTTCCCAGCCGCTTTTGAGGCTCTGCATGTTACGGCTGGTCGCCCCAGGGCAGCTCCTGGGCGGGGGCCACCAGGCTCGGACAAAATGGAGGGGGAAGGGCCAGGCCCCCGGCTCCATCTGATGAATTCCCAGTGATTCCCATTTCTGGGAGCTGCCTACCTGGGCTCGAACTCGTTTTGCTCTGTTAATCTGGTCTTGAGGTAGCATCCCTCCCGGGTGGGCTGATTATGTTGCAGCATCTGGACAGCGAAGGTGGCTGCTAGTGTGGTGGACGAGTCTCATCCGGGTGCTTCCGGACCCCCAGAGGTGATGGGCCCACTCCCAAAACCCATCTGTCCTCCTGGGAGCCCCATGGTCAGCTGAGCCTGGGGGAGAGCCGAGTTCCAGCTTCCAGCATTCAATATTTCAGCACCAGTCCCACCACCATTATACTTTCCCTGCACCATAGTCTCCATGTTATTGTTAATTGGGTGTCACCCAGTGGTGCTCAAGGGTTACTCCTGGCTCTGCACTCAATGTTCACTTCCTGGTGCGTCTCAGGAAACACGTCAGGTGCCAGGGATGGAATCTAGGCAGGCCACATGCAAGGCAGATGCCCTGCCCACTCTACGAGGCTCTGTATGCTTTCACTGGACATTCTTAACATGAAAAACAGACCATAAAACACCCAAGGCTGTGTGGTGTGGTCAAGTATTCGTGGTGTGACTGTGTTTGTTGGGGTGCATGTGTGTGTGTGTGTGTGTGTGTGTGTGTGTGTGTGTGTGCTGTGCGTGCGCACTGGGTTCAACTGAATCTGTTTTGGGGGCATCACACCTGACTCTGCTCAGGGGCCACACCTGGAGTATGTGTCAGAGCAACAGAATTAGCAGGCACTGCCGTTGGCAAAACAAGTGCCTTATTTTTTTCTTTTTTGGGTCACATCCAGCAGTTCTCAGGGGGTTACTCCTGGCTCTGCACTCAGGAATCACTCCTGGCGGTGCTTTCGGGGACCATGTGGGATGCCGGGGGATTGAACCCTGGTCGGCTGCATGCAAGGCAAACGCCCTACCCGCTGTGCTATGGCTCCAGCCCCAAGTGCCTTAATTTCTGTGTCGTGTCTCTGGCCCTCAGATTGAGCTGGGAGAACTGATCAGGCAGGTCATCCTGCCTGATGACCTTTACTGGGGGTCAGTTAAGGCTTCGGTGGAGTCTGGAGCTGGAATCTGTGGGAGGTGGGGGGAGGCCGAGCCGGGCCTAGCTGTGCAGGGGCTACTCTGAAGGCCGGGGGCTCTGCATGTGGCCCTGGGGTTAGACGTTCCCACCTCTTCTCCACTTGCTGGATGCCGGAGCTGCAGTGACCAGGGCTGGGGTCAGGGGTCAGCGATTTCCTCCCTTCCTTCCCTTTAGTTCCTGGGAGCCCCCTAAGCCTCTTCCTTCTTCTCCTTCTTGCCTCGGACCCCTCCACCTCCTGCTCTGGCATCGGCTGAGCCCCAAGTCCCTGGGCCATGAGTCAAAGCCTTTTTTTTTTTTTTGCTCTGTATGTGTTTGGGGCCACACCTGGTGATGCTCAGTGCCTACTGGCTGTGCGTTCAGGAATCACTTCTGGCGCTTGGGGACTGAATCCGGCTAGGCCACGTGCAAGGCGTGCTCTGGAGCCACATTTAGGTCCTCGGTCACCTCATCTGTACAGTGGGCCTGCTGTGGACACCGCCCTCTTGGTGGCACAGTCTTGTGACTGGCTGTGGGGAGCCGGCTATGGGAAGTGTGGAAAGCGTGGGGCGGGTGGGGGATTGTGAATGCCTCAAAGGCTGGGCAAGGTCATGAGCCTATCAGCTGCCTCCCCACCTCATGACCTGGGCCACGGGATGGTGGAGGGGAGAGGCTGTGAGTCGTGGAGACTCGGGGCTCTCCCAGCTCTGGGGAAAAGGCGGCTTGCTGGGGGGAGGCCTCGGAGGCCAGGGTAGGAACCCCATCTTCCAGAGACCCGCTTGCTGGGAGTATCCTTGGAGGTCAGAGCGGTAGGGTCCAAGGATTGACGTAGAGTCCAGCCTTTGGGCAGTGCCCCAGGCCCTTTGCAAGATGCGATGTGACGCCCTTATGATGCCACTTGAGGATGAGGAGTCCAAGGTCCGGCCGGGGCTGGGGGGCCGTGGGCAGCCGCTCAGCCTCTGGGCGCTGGACTCTCGCTGTTGCTCAGGGAATGCATCTCCTGACCTTGAGTCCCCTGCCCTGAGAAGTGGGGGTGACCACATGCCTTCCTGGGGGGGCTGGGAGCTTTGCAGGAGGTAACGGATGGACTCAGAGTTTGGTGCAGGTGGGTCCCGGGAAGACACTCAACTGCCCCTTTATTTGTTTTTATTATTTGTTTGTTTATTTTTTATTCTCCTTTGGTCACACCGGCGATGCTCAGGGGTTACTCCTGGCTCTGCACTCAGGAATTACTCCTGGCGGTGCTCGGGGGACCATATGGAATGCCAGGGATCCAACCCGACTTGGCTGTGTGCAAGGCAAGCGCCCTACCTGCTGTGCTATCGCTCAGGACAGCCCTTTATTAAAAGAAAACAGTTTTCTTTCAGTTGAGCACAGCGAGACACACAGTTAGAGTTCGTGATTGGGCTTCATTCATACAGTGTCCGGCACCCGTCCCTTCGCCAGTGCACATTTCCCAGACCAATTCCCCGGTTTCCCTCCCACCACCCCTTCCAGTCTGCCTCTGTGACAGACACTTTTCTTGTCTGTCTCTGTCTGTCTGTCTCTGTCTCCCTCTCTCTCCCCATCCTTTTTGGGCACTGTGGTTTGCAGTACAGGTTCTGCGGGGTGATCATGTCTGTCCCTTTACTTACTTCCAGCACACGCTTCACCCCTGTACCCCACCCCCTGCTTGCAGCCGCCACCTGCTGCAGGACCCCTGGGCCGCGCCCCACCCCCAGATGCGCCCCCTGGTCCCTGCCCACCCTCCAGGCCCTGTAGCAGGATTATTGTGGATCACATGAGCTCAGAACCCAGGACTGTTCCTTTGGGACATTAGGTCAGAGGTGGGAGATGCCTTGATTCCCGGGGAGGGTGGGGGCACGGCTGGGAAGTGGGAATGTTTGGGGTTGGCAGCTCGTTGTGAGGTGCTGGCGGGGGTCCTGCTGCATTGTGTTGACACCAGCTGTAAGTTCTTCTATTTTCTGTGACCCCTTGCAGCCATTTGAATTAGGGACCTCATGGGAAGGGGCAGCATCAAGCCAATGTGGAGGGTTAAAAAGGGGGAGCAGAGTGTTAGCACAACGGGGAGGGCGTTTGCCTTGCACATGGCCGACCGGGTTCAATCCCGGCATCTCATTTGGTCCCTGAGCACCGCCAGGAGTAATTCCTGAGTGCAGAGCCAGGAGTAACCCCTGAGCATCGCTGGGTGTGACCCAAAAAAGCAAAAAAAAAAAAAAAAAAAAAAGAAAAGAAAAGGAAACTAGGGACCAGAGAGATGGGGCAGGGGCAGCCACTCCAGGCACTTGTTTTGTGCATGACTAGCCTGGGTTAGATCCCAGCACCACATGTGGGCCCCTGGGGTCCCGGCACCACATGTGGGCGCATGGGGTCCCGGCACCACATACGGGCCCTGGAGTCCCGGCACCACATATGGGCCCATGGGGTCCCCCGGCACCACATATAGGCCCCTGGGGTCCCGGCACCACATATGGGCCCATGGGGTACCCGGCACCACATATGGGCCCCTGGGGTCCCGGCACCACATATGGGCCCCTAGGGTCCCGGCACCACATGTGGGCCCCTGGAGTCCCGGCACCACATGTGGGCCCCTGAACACAGCCAGGAGTGATCCCTGAGCCAAGAGTAAGCCCTGAGCACTGCTGGGTATGGCCCCAAACAAAACATAATGAAATCAAAACAGCTAAAATCAAAAGTACAACAGGACAGGGAGCTGGTGCAAGCATACAGGCTGAGCGAGTGCGGGGTCGGCCGTGGCAGAGATGCCCGTCATGGCCCTGGTGGTCCCACAGTCCCTCTGGGGGCTCTGCCAAGAGCGGTGCCCCTCTAAAGAGATGCACTAGGAGTCTGTGGGCCCCTCTGGTGCTTTCATTGTTCCTTCAGTGTGTGCTGCCCAAGTGCCCCAGGAGGGCAAAGAATAAATTTTAATCTTTTAAAATGTATTCATTGTTATGGTTTTTGACCCTTACCTGGAGGTGTTTAGGGCTTACTCCTGGCTCTGCCCTAACAGATCCAGAGCTCCTAGCCCGGTAGTGCCCAGGGCACCCTGAATGTGTGTGTGGGGGCGTGGGGGTATCTTCCTGCCCGAGGCTCCTCACCTTCAGGGGCCCTCCCCTGCAGCTCCCAGCAGTCCTATCTGGCAAAGAGGCTGTGCCCTTTGTGGGCACAGCCTTGGGGCTTCCTGGGCTGAGCAGTATGGGGGCTTTGTGGGGCTCCGAGCAGCCTAGCTTGGCTTCCTGAGCCTTGGCCCCCAACTTCCTCAGCTGCACAGTGTCGCTTCGCTCTGCTGTGGTTGGGCACAGAGAGGGAGCTCTATGCCAAGGGAGCCCTAAATGCGGGAGAGCGTGGCCCGGTGCTCTGGTCCGGCTCCATCCCCTACAGCCTCCGGCTCAGTCCCTGTTCCCCTATGAAGTGGTCAGCCCGGCAGTCTGGAGGGGGCGAGGGGCGTGGCACAGCAGTCCTGGCGTTGGAGGGGGAGCCTGGTGCAGGGTGGTCCAGTTCCTCCTCACGTCCCTGGGCTGCTCCCACCTCCTCCTCCACCCACCCGCTTTCCGGTTGGTATTGCCAGGGGACGCCCCTTCCTCTAGCATTTGTGGGTGGTACCTGCCCAGGGGCCCCTCAGCAGGTCATGGAGGGGCTCAAGTGAAGGCCAGGGGTGGACTGAGGGACAGTGGTGGCTTCCTGGCAGGGCCTCGTCTCCGGCGATGCGTGTCCGAGTTAATCTTAGCACTGACTCATTGGAGAGGCTATTTTTAGCCTTGCCCTGAGTGCTGCCAACATCTGGTGCAGCATGTCCCCGAGGGGGTGAGGGTGCCAGGCGACCCCCTTCGGGCCTGGCGGGGGACTGGAGTGGGTTCCTGGAAGGAGAGCGAGTCCGAGGGCCCGTGACCCGCAGGCAGGCCCGTAGCTGGGAGGTGTGCAGTGGGGTCTCCCACTGCTTGCTCCGGGGGGCTGCATGCTGGGTGTGGGCAGGAGAGAGCAGCGTGGAGGGCGCTCATGGTCTGAGCCCTTCAGAGGAGGGAAGGAGCCCCGGTGTAGAGCCCCTGGCTATGGTCATGCCCCGTGTCCTCCGAAGGGTGTTATTCAGGACCTGACCACATACCTGCTACTTCCTGTGAACACCTGGGCTAGCTTTCAGGCTCCGTGCCTCAGTTTCTTCGGCGAGAGATGCGGGGAGTATCGAGTGTGTTGTGAGTGAAACAATCATGTATGAAGTGCCTCAGTGGCAAGTTGTTGGTGATGGGGGTGGGGGTGGCGTGGTGGGTGTTAGGGACCGGGAAGGATGTTCTCTGGGGCCGCCCTGCCCCAGGTCTCTGGCGATGATGCAGAGCTGGGATGGGGCTCAGAGGGAGGAGATATACCCAAGTTGGTGACGGTGGGTGTCAAGAGCGTGAGGCTGAGGGTGTGGGTTGGGCTTCACAGTTTGGCGTGAAGTACCTACTCGTTTCCCTGTAGCACTGTGGGAGCTGGTAAGGGCAGGCAGGAGTGGTCGGGGCCGGGCCCAGCACAGGTGAGCTGCTCACTCTGGGAGACTCCATCTGGGGTGTGAGTCGGGGTTTTGCTATTGTTTTCTCCTGAGAGGGAGGGTGCTGCTGTCTGGGGAGCGGCTGGGGAGAACTCGGCCCAGAGTTTGGATGGCCTAGGGGCCGTGCACTTTGCACTGGTACCTGCTAACCCTGGGCTCTGGGACCCCTGAAGACCAGAGGACTCTTCCTCAGAACCATGGGGCTGTCTGGGAGTTTGGGGAAGGCCCCAGGGGGAGGCCAGGTGTCTGGGCTAGGGTAGTTCTCATGTTTTACATATCAGAGCTCCAGATAAATCGCTTGTGAAAATGGGTGCTGCTGCTGAAAGCGTCTGGGGATCCCCACGGTGCCCCCATCACCGGGTGTCCGGTCCCTCAGCTTAGCATTGGTGGGCGGGATTCCTGTGCAGGGGTTCGTGAGGTGCCCGGGGCGGATGGCGGCCATGGAGGGTCCCAGTCTGCTCCTAAGGGAAGGGACAGGCACCTGCGGCCTGACACACACAATCCCAGTAGCTGTGCAGTGCCAGGAGCAAACTATACAGGCACGAGCGGGGCCCGGGCAGACAGCTGCCTGCTGGCGCTCAGTCAAGGCTCCAGAAATATGTGACTGTTCCTGAGATGGGGCCCGGGATCAAACCCAGGGCCTCATGCCGCAGGGGCTGTGTGAAAGGAAGGAAGCAGCAGGTCACGGTCAGCGGAGCACCCCTTCCTCCCGCCTCGTCTCATCCACCACACGCTGACACAGGTCCACACCACACTGCCCTGCTTCCCACTCGCCGGGCTTGCACCCCCATCCTGGGTCAGGCTCAGCTGGTTCCTAAACATGAACAGACACTCGCCCGGCCTGAACCTGTTTGTTCATCAGTGAAAGGAAGGCGGAGGGAGCTTCCGAAGGTTCCTGCCTCCCGTCCTCCGGGCCCCCACCTCTGCCCTCGGCACAGCTCTCTCTCTCTGTCTCTCTCTCTGTCTCTCTGTCTCTCTCTGTCTCTTTCTGTATCTCTCTCTGTCTCTGTCTCTCTCTGTCTCTCTCTGTCTCTCTCTGTCTCTTTCTGTATCTCTCTCTGTCTCTGTCTCTCTCTGTCTCTCTCTGTCTCTGTCTCTTTCTGTCTCTCTCTGTCTCTCTGTCTCTCTGTCTCTCTCTGTCTCTGTCTCTCTCTGTCTCTGTCTCTTTCTGTCTCTCTCTCTGTCTCTATGTCTCTCTCTGTCTCTCTGTCTCTTTCTGTCTCTCTCTCTCTCTCTCTCTCTTCTTTTTTTTTTTTTTGCTATTTGTTTTTTGGGTCACACCCGGCAATGCTCAGGGGTCTCTCCTGGCTCTGCACTCAGGAATTACTCCTAGCGGTGCTCGGGGGACCATATGGGATGCCGGGGATCGAACCCGTGCAGGCATGAGTCTGCCGCGTGCAAGGCAACGCCCTACCCGCTGGGCTATCGCTCCGGCCCCTCTCTCTCTGTCTCTCTGTCTCTCTCTGCTCTCTCTCTGTCTCTGTCTCTGTCTCTGCTCTCTCTCTGTCTCTGTCTCTCTGTCTCTCTCTCTGTCTCTGTCTCTCTCTGTCTCTCTCTGTCTCTCTCTCTGTCTGTCTCTCTCTGTCTGTCTCTGTCTCTCTCTGTCTCTCTCTGACTCTCTCTCTGTCTCTGTCTCTCTCTGTCTCTGTCTCTTTCTGTCTCTCTCTGTCTGTCTCTCTCCTCTCTCTCTGTCTCTGTCTCTGTCTGTCTCTCTCTCTGTCTTTCTCTCTATGTCTCTCTCTCTCTCTATCTCTCACACACATACATACAGCGCTCACACAGACACACGGCACATGCCCACACATCATACACAACACACATGCCCCCACATCACACACTATACACACATACCACAGACACACACACACCACAGATAAACATACCATACACTATAAAAAACCCCAAAGACTCATACCATAGACACACACCATGGACACAACTCACATACTCATGCACTATACTGTATAATACCACAGACATACACACACAACTCACACACTACACACACAGATACATACCGGACACCATACACACTGCACACTATACTCACACACCACAGACACACCACAGATACACACCCAGATACCACATATGTACCCTACATATACCACACACTGTACACACACCTCTGACACACATACTCTGCAGATCACACACCATCTATTATACATAGACACACACTACAGACACCTCCTCACAGATACACACTCCATACACCCCACACACTATACACCGTCCACCACATCCACCACACTGTACACACACACCAAAGATATACACCCAGACTTCATGTTCACCACACACATATACATGCACACACGCACATACACACATGCGCATACACACACACCATACTACATGTGCCACAGGTCCCCACCACAGACAACACACACCAGCCTCATAGCCCAGTCCCGTACATTGTGCGCACACTCCCATAGAACCTCCCCAGACTTCACACCACAGGCTCTCCACACACCACAGACACACTGGCTGACAGGGAAGGGCCTTTCTCCTGCTTCTCCTGAGGGGAAGTTTTTGGGGTGAAGCGTGCCGTGCTCCGATGCTCCCAGGTGTGTGTGGCTGGACGGGGCTGTGAGAGGCACTCAGCTGTGTCCACTCGCCTGGGCCCCACTGGGGTCTTGTTTGTGACTGGGGTGTGTGGGTGGCTGCTGCAGGGCCCCCTGTGTGCCGTGAGGAGGGGATGAGGGTGTGTGTGAGGCGGCCCCTTGGGGGGCAGGGCAGTTTTCCCCGGTTGCCAGGAGCTCCCTGAGAGGCAGAGGCTTCTCGTGGCCGCCTGAGCAGGGCCCCTCCCCACTGGGGTCACAGCCCTAGGTTTGGGGGATCTGGCCCTGCTCCCTGCCCAGCCTAACGCTGCCTGGTAACACTGGGCTGGGCACACACAGTCCCATCTCACACCTGCGGGTAAGTAGCCGCCTGGAATAGTGCAGTGAGACGCTCTGGGGGCACTGCGGGGGGTCACTCAGCTCTGCTTCCACCCCGACAGCCTGGGAGCTACGAGCCTCCAGGGCCCGGGGCTACGCAGGCCGAGGCTAACCGCTGTGGTCAGCACCTGATACCAGCCCAGTGCTGTTCCAGCTCACGCAGGCCTGCCAGGGCTGGGAGGGAGCCCCACCTGCACCCCACCTGGCCAGCCTGGCTGCTGCCCAGGTGACCAATGCTGGGGGAGAGCTGCTCCCCAGCACCCCGGGTCCTGGTGCCCAGCCCGAGGCCCCAGCAGGCCTGGAGATCGGTCCCTGAAACTTCACCTTCCGTCCAGCCCCAGATTGCATAACGGGCCCCCCCACCACACCGATCCCCTGTTTCCTGGGGTGCCCTTTGGGGCCGGCCCCTGTTCCACTCTCTAGGCTTGGCTGGGGGTGGGGTGATGCCTGTCCCTCTCCGTCCCCCCACCCCGCCTCCGCCTGTCCCCCCTGGACTGTGTGTCCTGGGAGGAGGCAGGGAGGCCCTCTCCAGGGAGATGAATTCCTGGCCTGACCCCAGCTGCCAGCCTGCCCAGCTCTGCCCCAGGGTAACGCTGGGCTGGGCACACACACAGTGCCATTGTGTGCCCGGGCCCCAAGCCTGCCGCGGGCCTGGCACCAGCTCTATCAACAGCAGCGCCACCTCCTGCTGCAGCCCTGGGCCGGGGGAGTGGAGGGGGAGGGAAGCCGGGATCAGGGCGGGGCCTTGTGCAGCCGCCATTCCTGCACTGGAGGGCCCCGAGGATCATCACTGCTCTCACCCTCAGTGAGGTGCCAGGGCCCCCACCCACACGGCACATACCAGTCTACGTCGAAACCCAGCCATCCAGCACACCTCTCACGAGCTCACCCTCACCCAGGGGCACACGGCGGAAGCAGCAGAGCCAAGGTTCAAGCCAGGACACCTGGAGCCTGGGGTCTGTGTAGGGCTACACCCCCATGCCCTACCCCAGATCTGAGACCCTCCCGTAGCCCACTCTCGGGGACCAGCACAGGCTGACTAGACAGGCTGATGTCTGGGGTGGATGGGCCCTTGGAAGAGCAGAGTCCAGCATTCCCAGGAGCTGGTGAGGATTGGGGGGGTGAATTTCAGAGAAGGGGACCGTGGGGGGGTAGCTGTGCCTCAGTTTCCCCAGTCCTCATGCTCGGGAGGTGGAGGAGAGGTGCGCCCCATCTGCGGAGGGGACTCTCCTCGGGCCCTGCAGGCTGGCGGGAAGTCCCCTTGGCTGGGCGGCACCCTTCTGCTTCTATTCTGAGAGCCTGTCCTGAGCTGTCCAGCTCCTTGGGTTTCCCAGCCCAGGGGGCCTCTGAGGCCAGCGAAGCTGCTCAGGGGGCCGGGAGAGAGTGCAGGGGGTCATCCTCGGCTCGGCTCAGCGCCTGTGCACACAGGCCAAGGTGACCAGACTTGATACCTTTTTATGCGGGGCAGGTTGAGATTGGGTCACACCCTGCAGAGCTCAGGGGTTGCTCCTGGCTCCGGGCTCAGGGATCACTCCTGACAGTGCCTGGGGACCACATGTGGTGCCCGGGATCGATCCGGCCTTGGGGCTGACTGGGCACAGGGCAAACGCCTTCACTCCTGCGCCATCTCCCGGGTCCTCCAGGCTCAACTCCCAGGGTTCTCCGTGCTCTGCTGCCGAGGTTCAGGGCTCACTCCTCGGCCCGCCTGCCTGCAGTGCCTCCTTCTGGGCATGAGACCTGGCTGCCCTCCAGTGCTACCTTGGCCCTCTTTGCAGGTGCACCGGGCACCCATGGGTGGAGTGTAGTGGTAAGAGCACTAGCCTTATGACGAGAAGACCCAGGGTTTGCTGTCTGGCATGCAAAATAATAAAAACTAATGAAAGGAAAGAAAGCGGACAGTTTGTTGTTAGGAACTTGTGATTCTGAATTGCAGGACTGGACCCGAGGAAGGGAGGGGGAAACACCAAGGCTGAGGGGCCGGAGGCGATAGCACAGCAGGTAGGGCATTTGCCTTGCACGCTGCCAACCTGGGTTCAATCCCGGCATCCCATATGGTCCCCGAGCACCGCCAGGAGTAATTCCTGAGTGCAGAGCCAGGAGAAACCCCTGAGCATTGCCGGGTGTGACCCAAAAAGAAAAAAAAAAGGCTGAGACCCCTGATGTCCCCTACCCCTTTCCTCCTTCAAGACCACTCCAGAGCTCATGTCTGAGAGTCTCACGGGGCAGTTAAGGTCAGCCCTCACTGAGCTGCTCTGCCGAGCACTTTCCTGTCTCCTGAGCAAAGCCAGGGTGCGCATGCACCTTGCTTCCTGGGAGTTTGGGAAGGGCCCAGGAACACAGGCCGACACAGCACCCCAGGCCGTGTGTGAGGGGGCAGGAAGGTTGAGCCGCAGTCGTCAGGAGTAGGGACCCCACACTGGACTGTGATTTCCACGAGGGCAGAATCTCTGGGCCAGGCACAGCACCTGGAGCAGAGTAAGTCTTTGTTCTGGGGGTGGTTCGAGGAGAATGAGGTGGGGTGGGCGTGGGAGGCTGCCTTCGAGGAGGGTCGCCCACATGGGGCGAAGGGGAGTGGAAATTGGACTATGGGGTGGGAGGGGGTGGGTGAGCCTTGGGGGCCCAGAGGTGCTGGCGCAGGGACTGTCTTTGTTCTTCTGTTTGTTTGTAGGAGCGCCTGTTCTCTCTGGAAAGGTTTCTCCAAGGGCAGTGAGCCCTTCAACCCCCTCTCTGGTTTTTTGTTTTGCTTCTCCTCTTCTCTCTGTGTTTTTGGCCACATGCTGTGTTGCTCTTAGGCTGCTCAGCATGATGCTAGGGAGAGCATGCAGTGTCCCACGGCTGCCTCCAGCCCACGGGCTCCATCCAGCACCCGCCCCCAGCCTGAGTGTCTACGGACTCCCTCCAGCACCCGTGCCCCTAAGCCCGAATGTCCACGGGCTCCGTCCAGCACCCGCCCCCCAGCCCAAGTGTCCACGGGCTCCGTCCAGAACCCATTCCCAAGCCCTAGTGTCCACGGGCTCCGTCCAGCCCCGTCCCCCCAGCCCGAGTGTCCACGGGCTCCGTCCAGAACCCATCCCCAAGCCTGAGTGTCCACGGGCTCCGTCCAGCCCCCGTCCCCAGCCCGAGTGTCCACGGGCTCCGTCCAGCACCTGTGCCCCCCAGCCTGAGTGTCCACAGGCTCCGTCCAGCACCCGCGCCCCCCAGCCCGAGTGTCCACGGGCTCCGTCCACCACCCGCGCCCCAGCCCGAGTGTCCACGGGCTCTGTCCAGCACCCGCTCTCCAGCCCTCTGTCCACACTCTGTTCTTGGCTTTCTCTGTCCTGCTATCCTACCCTGCTTTTGTTCAATTTCCTCTTCCTTCTTCGGTCCTGGACACCTTCCCCTTGGGGGCAGGGTGGGGGTAGAGTTGGACTTGGGACCACAAGATGGGAAGCGGCCTTGGGGATGGAGTCAGGAGGCCGGTCCCACACGCTCCTCACCCTGTGGGGTTCCCGCACGGGGCGGCTGCGTGCAAGGCAAATGCCCTGCCCACTAGGCTATCGCTCCGGCCCCAGGATTAAGTTCTAAGCATCGTCCTCCAAAGAAAAGTTCACCCCCTATTCTTTATTTTTTTTGCTTTTTTGGGTCACACCCAATGATGCTCAGGGGTTGCTCCTGGCTCTGCACTCAGGAATTACTCCTGGTGGTGCTCAGGGGACCTTATGGGATGCCGGGGATCGAACCTGGGTTAGCCGCGTGCAAGGCAAACGCTCTACCTGCTGTGCTATCACTTCAGCCCTTAGCCCATATAGGCCTGCGTATAAGGCCCTTATGGCCCTTACCCTGTATAGCTGGCCTGCCTCTTTCCCTTCCTTCCTCCCTTCTTCCCTCCTTCCTCCCTCCCTCTCTCCCTCCCTCCCCTCATCTCTTCCTTCCTTCCTTCCTCCCTCCTTTTCCTCCTTTCCTCCCTCCCTCCCTCCCTCCCTCCCTTCCTTCCTTCCGTCCTTCCTTCCTCCCTCCTTCACTCACTCACTCCCTTCCTCCCTTCCTTCCTTCCTTCCTTCCTTCCTTCCTTCCTTCCTTCCTTCCTTCCTTCCTTCCTTCCTTCCTTCCTTCCTTCCTTCCTTCCTTCCTTCCTCCCTCCCTCCCTCCCTTCCTTCCTTCCTCCCTCCCTCCCTCTCTCCCTCCCTTCCTTCCTTCCTCCCTCCCTCCCACCCTCCCTCCTCCCTCTTTCCTTCCTTCGTTCCTTCATTCCTTCGTTCCTTCGTTCGTTCGTTCGTTCGTTCGTTCGTTCGTTCGTTCGTTCCTTCCTTCCTTCCTTCCTTCCTTCCTTCCTTCATCCCTCCCTCCCTCCCTCCCTCCCTCCGATGTATGTGGCTTATGTGAGGCCGGAAGGGGAGAGAGATGGTCGCTTTCTCCCCAGCCACCTCTGCCACCCAGGACCTGCTGGGCAGGCTAAGGACTGATAAAAGGCAAGTCCTCCTACCCTCCCTGCCCGCCTCCTCGGAGCCCAGCCTGCAGTACCTCTGCATCCGTATCTAAGCATGCACCATTATGTCCCTCCGCACCCCTGCCTTGGCGCTCCTGCTGTGCTTTCAGCCAGCTGTGATGCGTCTTGGACATCGATGCACACTGCGCCTCTACCCCCATCTTCGTGACCCTGACCGCGCGACTCCATCTCTGCTTTATTTCATCGAGGATTCATCCCTTACATCCATGCGTCCGTGTCTTAGATCCCTGTGTCCATCGTTACATCTGGACACCCACCAAAGAGTCACTGAAACCGGAGTGGGTGCTGGGTCTTTGCCGGAACTCTCCACGATGCCTCAGACCCGGTCTGAGAAAGGGGCTGCCGAGACTCCGTGAAGCTTATGTGTGTGTGGCGGAGGCCGGGCTGACAGTCAGCGACGTTCCCGGCGCCAGCCCCTGCCCGCGATTCCCTGAGGCGTACATGCTGGACGGTCCTGGCACACGGCAGCTTCCCCTGTCCTCGTTGTCGCCTGGGTCTGGAAGGCCACTGAGGTTCTGGTATGTTGTGCCGCGACAGACACCCGATGTTGCTGCAGTTCCGACATCCCCAGCATGGACGGGGCCTCGTTGTGTAGCTTGCCACCTCGAATCTTTGCCCCGTCTGCTCACTGGGCTCCTGAAGCCACTGTTCCTCTCTGCAGTGAGGAAAGCCATAGGCAGGCACCGACCCCCCCCCCCACACACACACACACACAGCAAGATGTGCGGGAAGGCCACCTCCTGTCTCCGAAGTGTTCAGGGGCTATGTGCGGTTCCAGGTGCCCTTCCCGCAATACCCTCACTCTGGCCCCTGATCAGCTTCTCTGCTTTGAGCCTAGCTACTCCTGCGGCCGCAGTGACCGGTGTGCAGCAGCTCTGCATTGTGCGTGGGCAGTTTCCAGGGAGGTCACCGCATGGACGGAGTGCCCTGGGACAGCCTAAGTGAGCCGAGGTGGGGGCCCAGAGGGCCAGCAGTGCTGGGGACACTCAGGGCTTGTCTGCGGTGTAGTCATCGTGATGAGTGACCAGCCATGGGGGAACAGACCTGCACTATTGATCAGTCATGGGGGAACAGACCTGCACTATTGATAATAATCAGTGATGGTCTTGGGGGGGCAGACCTGAGCTATTGATAATAATCAGTGATGGTCTTGGGGGGGGCAGACCTGAGCTATTGATAATAATCAGTGATGGTCTTGGGGGGGCAGACCTGAGCTATTGATAATAATCAGTGATGGTCTTGGTGGGGCAGACCTGAGCTATTGATCAGTGATCAGTGATCATCATGGGGAGCTGGCCTGAGTGCACTGTGGCTAGAACAGAAGGTTCTGGGTGTTGTTTCACCAGCTCTTGAGCCTGTTAGGGCCAGGGCATGGGACTGGCACCTCACTGCACTTCGGCCTGTAGCTGCTGCCAGCACCGCAGAGATGCCTCTTTTTTTTCTTTTTGGGTCATACCAGGCAATACTCAGGGGTTATTCCTGGCTCTTTGCTTAGGAATTACTCCTGGCGGTTGTGGGGACCCTGCGGGATGCGGGGATTGAACCGGGTTGGCTGTGTGCAAGGCAAGTACCTGCTGTACTGTCTCCCCAACCCCAAGAGATATGATTTGTTACTCTTTGTGCTGGGCCCACGGACTCCGGGGCTGCTCCCAGCTCTGTGCCCTAGGCTTCTGTGTAGCGGTGCTGGGGGCTGAGCCCTCGGCCCACTGAGCATCTTGGCCCTTCCTGACATCTGGCTGGATGGCTCAGTGCTCATGCTGGCAGCACCTGTGCCCAGCCATGTGAGAGCAGCTCTGGCCACACCTGTGCTGCGGGCCCCAGGGCTGAATGCTGGGGGGTGTCTGGTGCCCAGCAGATGCCCCCATTCATGGAGAAAACAAACTTGGGGCCCTGATCCCTGAGTTTACTTGCTCTTCAGCAGGCCCTTAAGAGGCACCTGCTCTGTGCAGCAGAGG
>JAJIBD010011125.1:0-35851 GCA_021461705.1 Cryptotis parvus
TAGAGACTGTCTGGATGGAGCCCTCCCTTGTGGGGTTCATTTGAAGATGTACTGTATGAATAGGGTGACCCCCAAGGATCGGGGGGAGGTTGGGGTCTGGTTCAAAGAGAAACAGAATGGTGGCTGGGGGCTACCTTAGGGGTGGAGGGGTGACGTGCAGAGACCTGAGGTCACTCCCTACTACCGCACGGGCCTCTGCTCAATGGTGGGATATCCCTGGGGCCCCCGGAACTCAGTTCTGGCTTTGTGAGCTGAGTCCCCAGCAGTGATTCCTGTGTTATCAGAGTGCTGCTTTGGAGGCCCAAGGACGCCTCCCCTTAAAACAAACAAACAAACAAATCAATGAAAAACAAAACAAAACAAAACAGTAGAAAGCGACAAATGTTTTAAACAGAGCAGAGAGGAGCCTTGGGCTGAAGTCCGGATATGCCCAGGTTTCAGTTGGTTCTGTAGGGGTGTGTGTGTGTGTGTGTGTGTGTGTGTGTGTGTGTTGTCTGTTTCTGTGTGTGTATCTGTGTGTGTCTGATATGCCCAGGTTTCAGTTGGTTCTGTAGGGTGTGTGTGTGTGTGTGTGTGTGTGTGTGTGTGTGTGTGTGTCTGTTTCTGTGTGTGTGTATCTGTGTGTGTCTGTGTGTCTATGTGTGTGTCTGTTTCTGTGTGTGTGTCTATGTGTGTGTGTCTGTTTCTGTGTGTGTGTCTATGTATGTGTGTCTGTTTCTGTGTGTGTCTGTGTGTGTATCTCTGTGTGTGTCTATGTATGTGTGTCTGTTTCTGTGTGTGTGTCTGTGTGTGTCTGTGTGTGTGTGTGTGTGTGTGTGTGTGAGAGAGAGAGTTTTCCCTTCTACAAAACTGGGGGCTCACAGCAGATTAGTTCTAGGGTCAATTAGGCTTCTTCATTCAGGGGGCTTTGTGGCCACACCGGAATTGCTCAAGAAACAGTCCTGGTTGGGCCTGAGTGGTACTACAGCAGGGAGGGCCTTTGCCTTGCACTCAGCTGACTCGGGTTCTAACCCGGCATCCCATCCCATATGGTCCCCCGAGCACTGCCAGGAGTAATCCTTGCGTGCAGACCCAGGAGTAACCCCTGAGCATCGCCAGGTGTGACCCAAATAGATAAATAAGCAAAAAGAAATAGTCCTGGCTCTGTGCTCAGGGGTCTCTCTTGGCAGGGCTCAGGGGACCGTGCAGTAACTGGGCTGTGGTGTTCCCAGTCAGGTAGATACTAGGTGAGAATCGGAGTGTGGTGTGTGCTTGTGAGTGCGGGACAGGCGTCAGAGCCCCCCCACCCCATCAGGGCAGAAAGCCGTTGGGGCGGGGAGGATTTATTCTGGGCCCAGAGATAACCCAAAAGAATTTGAATGCAGGCTTTACCTGTAGGAAGCCTGGGTTCGATCCCTGGCATCACCCAACCCCCAGCACTGCTGAGCAGGACCCCAGACTCAGAAGGCACCCCACCCATCTCCTCCAAGCGTGTGACCCCAAAGTCAGAAAGGAAAGGGAGAAGAACCACTCTGCGGTTTCCTTACAGGTTAAAGCTCAAGACCATGGGAGAGCTGGGAAACGGAGCCTCAGGAATGCAGGTTCTAGCCAGGCTCGGAGCCGGAACAGCGCCCCCTTGGCAAAAGCTGCTCCCCCCTGGGACAAGCTAGGAAAAGGCTCTGAGAAGTTAGTCCCAGAGGGTGCAGGATTTGGAGCCCAAACCCATGAACCTGTTCAAGGGACAAGTGATGGGGTTAGCGGGGAGTAGACTGGGGGGTCAGGCTGGGAGCCATCAGATTAGTGCCCTAGGGAGAGGGCCACAGGCAGCTGGGGCTGGGCCCTTAACGCTCCTCCTGGGCTGCAGGGGTTAAGAAGCCTCCGCCCTCCTGCTGCTCGCCCCTCCCCTGCTCCACCCCCAGTTCTCTTCCTGTTGGTTACAACACCTCACGGCCTCCTCCTCCCACCTTCCCTCGAACTTGGCTTAATTTTCTCCTAGTCCTTCTTGGGGGGGTGGGGGGACGCGGGGTGCCAGTTTTGGCCTTGGGACTAGCGGGGTCTCAGGGACCCGGTCGTCCACTCCGCTCTGATCCCAGCTCTCCACCCCCTCAGCCCTGGGGCACTCGTGGGCCCCGGGTCGCCTCTGGAGTCCACGCTGGTCCCTGCCACGGCAGCCTTCGTCAGCGCCCTGATGGGGGAGTGAGAGACCCACCGCTGGCCGGTCATGGGCCTCCCCGCCGTGCCTGGCCTGCTGCTGACCCTGGTGAGTCGGGGACCCCGGGTGGAGGGGATGGCTGGTCCACTGCGGATTGCTGAGGCCTGACCACCCCTTGGCCGGGCCTTGTCGGGCCAGGCCTCACACTCCAAGGCGGCCGCACGTTCACGTTGCTCCATTCATTGGCCCCAGAGTTGGGGGCAGAGAAAGCAGCGCGTGGAGAGTGAACTGGACGACAGACCAGGGCATTAGCGGGGGTGATGTGGAGGTCCAGGGCTAGGGCGCCCCCACCTCCTGGCAGAGGGAGGGGGCGGAGGGGGGAGCCTTGGCAGGTGGTAACTTCTGGGGAGTAGCCAAGATTCAGAGTCCAGAGCCGTCCTTGGGCAGTGGGCTGGCCCGGGCTAGTGGCCGGGAACCTGTCTGAGCAGGTCTCACGGTGGGGGCTGCCGTTGGACGGGGAGGGAATTGGGGAAACTGAGTCTAGGAGAGATAGGAGTTGGGAGGGTTGGCTGGGAACCTGCTGAGTTGGGGGGGGTGGAAGTGAGGTAGGAGCAAGAGCACCCAGTGGGTCCGCAGTGCCCCTCCGCCCCCTCCCCACCCAGCCACCCAAGTCTTCACCCTCTGCCCCTGCTCAGGCCTAGGCAGGCATCGAGGGGCCCCAGGTAACCCCCTGACCCCCGCACCGGTGCCTGTCCTGAGCTCCCCCTTCATCTCCTACCAAGACCCAGGCAATAATTTCTTGGCTTCTCCTTCTGTAATTTGGGGAAGTCGCGAAGTTGTTTTCATCGTCACTGGAAAAAACGTCCCTTTCTCCAGTGTGTTCAGCTTTTCCTCCATGGCTCTCCCTTGGTTGTGCCCAAGGCATCACCTCCTGCTCTGAGGGCTGAACCCCCGTTCCTTCACCTGCTTGAGGGATGCCTCTGGGGGCCTGGTCTCTGCCTCTCCCCCACTTGTCCCCAGTCATATCTTTCTCTTCTATTAGTCTCCCCAGAAACCTTTGACCTCTTGGAGTTTCCCTGTTTGAAAACTTCTCTCTGCTCCTTCCCCATTCCTGCTGGCCCCGTGGCCCCTTGGCTTTAGACCGTAATGCTCAGACCCCAAGCTTCCAGCCCCTTCCCACCACCTCATCCTTCTCCTCTTCCCTCCTCCCCAGCCCCTTCTTCTCTGCTTCTCCCTCACCCCCACCCAAGGGCCCTGGCTTCACTTGTTTTTTGGGGGTGGGGTGGGGATAGCACACCCCACATCAGGAGCCTGGCTCCCTCGCACGCTAGCTGCCTGAAATCACGCTAGTTGCCCGAAATCGAGGTGGTGACGCAACGCTACTCCCGCCCCGCCACCCCCTGCTTGAGTTTCTCTTTCTCTAAAATGGACCTAACAGACCTCACCTCCCCAGGGGATGCCTGGGATTGAACCCGGTTGGCGCAGGCAAGGCAAACGCCCTACCCTATGGCTCCGGCCCCTCCTCAGGTTGTTCTGAAGATGAAGAACTAGATTGAGAGCTATTAAAGGGTTCCCTGACTGAGGGGCTCCCTGAGTACTGAGTGTTCCTTGCTGCTTTTTTTTAAATTTTTTTTTTCTGATTTTATTAAAGCACCATGATTTATTAAGTTATTCACAGTTGGGTTGTAGACATACTATGTTCCAGCACTGACATCAGTGTCTTCTTCCCTCCAGGGTCCCCCGAACACCTTCCAGCTTCCCATCACTCACTGTTTTAAGGGCTGAGGTGATGAGGGTCTTGGACTAAATCTCTGAGCTTGTGGAATTTACCTGGATCCAGGAGCAGGCCTAGGAAAACGAAGCATATTGGTGCTAGCTTTTATATGGTTAGAGTTTTAGGGGCCCAGAAAGTGTCCGGGGGCAGGGGCGGTTTGCAACTCAGGTTGAGGAGTGGTGTCTGTATTTTTGTTGGGTTTTTTTTATTTTGGGGGAGTGTTTCGGACCATCCCCAGCAGTGCTCAGGGCTTATTTAAGGCTCTGTGCTCAGGGAGTCACTCCTGACTGTGATTGGGGGACTATATATTTTGCAGGGAAAGGAGTGTCTTACTGGATGATTCTGAGGGGTTACTCCTGGCTCTGCACTCAGGAATTACTCCTGGCGGTGCTCAGAGGACCCCTATGGGATGCCAGGGATTGAACCTGGATTGGCTGTGTGCAAGGCGAACGCCCCTCCCCTTTGTGCTGTCACTCTGGCCCTGAGGCATCATATGAGATGGCAAGGATTGAACCCAGGTCATCATGTATAAGGCAAGAGCCCTACCAGTGGGCTATCACTCCAGCCCCATGGGTTGGGGGGTCTGGTTTTTAACATCTGAAGCTCCATATGGACTTGGGGTGGGGTGGGGGGCTAAACTGGAGGTCTGTAAGGAAGGCCTGGGTTAGCCATGCAATTTTTGTTGTTCAAATTTCTCACATTCAGCTGGAGACACTGAGCATTGCCTGTGTGTGGTGGCAGCGACCGGTGGAGACGGGCAGATAGAATACAGGAGAGAAAGTGACCAAGAGAATAGAATTTCGCAGCTCTCCAAGAACTTATAGCCATAGGCGTCAAGAGAACTTGCCGTGAAAAATGATTTCAGAGCAATGTGGACGGAGAGAAAGAAAAATCACAAAAGCGTTATGATGGGTTGGCCTGGGAGCCTTTGGGAGGGAATGAGAGTAGACTGGCTGCCCTTGATCTTACCCAGCAGCGCTCCCAGCTCTGTGCTGGCAGTGAGTCTGGGCAGTGGTGGGGTACCATCTGATGGCGACTATGCCAGCAATGTTCAGGGCAAGTGCCTTAACCTGTGTGATCTCTCTGGCCCTTGCATCCCTTCACTTGGTTAGCTGAGATTAACTCAAGAAAATCCAGAAATGCCCAAGTGTGTGTGTGTGTGTGTGTGTGTGTGTGTGTGTGTGCGCCATGTTTCAGGGATACTCACTACCTAGGGCTCTGAGCCTCCAGTGTATTGCCCTAACTAAGAGATCTTGTGAGCAGGGTGATGTATTTATTTTGGCATCTGGCTGAGGGAACAGGCATCACTCAGATGGATGAAGGAGGGAAGGTATCTTAGGGAAAATAAAAAGATTTGGAGGGTGTGGTTCAAAGAGTTGGAATATTTGCTTTGCAGGTAGGAGCTTCCTTCCTCCCTCCCACATACATACCCAGTGGTCCTCAGGGCTAACTCCTAGCTCTGAGCTCAGGGATCACTCCTGGTGGATTGAGCCTGGTTCAGCTGCATAGAAGGCAAGGGCCTTGCCCACTGTACTATTGCTCCAGCCCCTGCATGCAGGAACTTTGCGTTTAATCATGATTTCAGCATGATCCTGAGCACCACTCTGGGAGTACACCTAATCCCCAGAAAAGTAAAGAGAAGAAAGATTCGGAGTTGAAATGTGAAGCTCTTGACCAGCACATGACTAGGGCCAAAGGAGGCGAGGGCTTGGGGGATAGTACAGGGCTTAAGGCACTTGCCTTGCACACAATGGACCCAAGTTTGAATCCTGGCACCGTGGACAGTCCTCTGAGCACAAAGTCAGGAGTAGTTCCTGAGCCCCATAGATGGGGTGTCCCAAAAAAAAGAAAGAAAAAAGGAAAGAAGGAAGGAAAGAAAGGAAAATTGAAAGAAGAGGCAGGAGACTGTTGTGAGGGAGGAGAGGAATGGGCCTTTGTATTGGGGTGGTGTCAGGAAGCGGATTATTTCTTTTTGTTTGTTTGTTTGTTGTTTTGCTTTTTGGGTCACTCCTGGCCGTGCTCAGGGGTTACTCTTGGCTCTGCACTCAGGAATTACTCCTGGTGGTGCTTGGGAGACTGCTGGGAGCTTTTATTGGGAAGTGAGGACCACACTTGGCAGTGCTCAGGGCTTACTCTTGGCTCTGCACTCAGGGACCATTCCTGGAGGGCTTGGGGCACTGTATGGGGATCCAGGAATTGAAGCTGGGCTGGTCAGGTGCAACGCAGGAGCCTCCTCTGCTGAACTTTCTCTCGGCCTCAAGATCTGGGGTTGCCCCTGAGCACCCCCTGGTTGGCCCCAAAACCAAAAGAAGAAGATTGTATAGATGGAGGGAAGTGATAATCTTGAATCTGTTCCAGGGGGAGGAATTCACTGGTTCACTCACCCATTCACTCTCTCACTCACTCACTCACTCATTGACTCACTCGTCCATTCATTCATTCATTCACTCATTTATTCACTCATTCACTTATTCATTCACTCACCCATTTATTCATTGATTTACTCAACTCATTCATTCACTCCTTTCACACATTTATTTACTCACTCATTTACTCATTCACTCACTCATTTACTCACACATCCACTCAATTATTCATTCATTCCTCCACTCACTCATTCACTCATTCATTCACTCATTCACTCACTCATTCATTCACTCACTCATGTACTCACTCACTCACTCCCTTATTTATTCATTCACTTACTCATGCTTTCACTCACTCATTCCCTTGCTCACTCATTCAGGCATTCCTAAACAATTCTCTGAGGGCACACTGCCCAGAACAGTGCCCAAACACTCATTTGGGATGTCGGTAGCGCCTTCTGGGAGGACGTGAGGAGAGGCAGTGATGTTTAGGTCGGGCCCTGAAGAGGAAGATTCCCACACAGAGGAGAGCAAGTCGAAGCCTGAAGGGAGATAAGAACTGTGGAGGATGGATTAGAGAGGAAAGAAGCTGGTGGCTCGACAGTCAGCTTGATGACACTTGCAACAATCCAGGTGTAAGGGGCTGGAGCGATAGCCCAGCAGGTAGGGCGCTTGTCTTGCACGCGGCCGACCCATGCCGGCCGGGTTTGATCCCGGCATCCCATATGGTCCCCTGAGCACCGCCAGGAGTAATTCCTGAGTGCAGAGCCAGGAGTAACCCCCTGAGCCGGGTATGACCCAAAAAAGCAAAAAAAAAAAAAAAAAAATCCAGGTGTGAGGCAACGAAGGATGGAGAAGGCTCACAGGCCACAGGGAAGGGACAGAGAAGATGGAGTGGGCTGGACGACATGGAGGCAAGATGGACAAGGCCGGGGTCCTGGCATTAACATCCTGTGTGAAGTTCACTGAATCCTGAGCGGGATGAATTTCCTCTGGGCATGTGAAGGGGCCGGGTGGGCCTCCGATAGGATAGGACAGGACAGAAAGGGTTTTCGGTGTTTATGAGCCACACCGGCAATGCTCAGGACTTACTCCTGGCTCTGCACTCAGGGATTACTCCCTGGTGCTTGGGGACTGTATGGGATGCCGGGGGTCGGACCCGAGTTGGCCACATACAAAGCAAACACCCTCCCTGCTGCCCTGCTGTAACGTTGCTCAGGCCCCTAATGCAGAACATTTCAAAGGCTTTGCTGTTACCTATGATATAGATTACAGACGTCTCAAAAAGAGTGAAGCCTGAATTCTCAAGAGAAAAACACTGTCAGATGCTTTAGGGAGAGAGGGAATCTGTGTGTGTGTGTGTGTGTGTGTGTGTGTGTGAGAGAGAGAGAGAGAGAGAGAGAGAGAGAGAGAGAGAATGAGAGAGAAAGAGAGGGAGGAAAGGAGAGAGAGAGGAAAGGGGAGAGGGAATCTGTGTGTGTGTGTGTGTGTGAGATAGAGAGAGAGGAAAGAGAGGGAATCTGTGTGTGTGTGTGTGTGAGAGAGAGAGAGAGAGGGGAAAGGGGAGAGGGAATCTGTGTGTGTGTGTGTGAGAGATAGAGAGAGAGGAAAGGGAGAGGGAATCTGTGTGTGTGTGTGTGAGAGATAGAGAGGAAAGGGAGAGGGAATCTGTGTGTGAGAGGGAGAGGGGGGAGGGAGAGCGAGCGTACGTGTGCATGGGGAGTAAGGAGGGCTTGAGAACGCTCTCCTAGCACAGCCTCCCTCCTGTCCTCTTTGGGAATCTCTGGCTTCAACGGGGGAAGACTGGACTGGAAGACAGAGCATGGGCAGACTGGGTCAGCCACAAACCGAGGTTTAATTTGCTCCTCCATCTCTGGGTGCTGTGAATTTACCCACGGGGTGAGACACTATCTCCAGCCATGGTTCTCTCTGATCTCTCATCTCTTAGAGTTTATGGTCTATTTGGGGGAGATCCTATCTGTTCACCCAGATAATTATGTAATGATAAGAAGCCCAAGGAGATACAGTTAATTCGTGTCATTAGTGTTCACAGGGGGGCTGAGCGCTAATGAGCTTGGGTGGGGGAGCGCTCGTTAGCCAGGACTGCAGGGGAGGTAGACTGCTGGGGGGCGGCTGACGCAGGAGACCCTCGGCTCCCCTCAAAGTCTTGACATTTAACGGAGAGACATTTGCAGGAGTAGCCAAGAGGGAGGGCCGGTGTGTTAGATCAAGGGTCTGGCCCTGGCTCTTGCCTGACTGTGGCAGCCTGGTACAGGAAGTCACACTTTAAGGCCTCCCTGAGGCGGAAATTGTGGGGGCGCCAGAGGGGTGCAGGCCACCCCCTCAACTGTCTCACAGGCGCTCTCTAGCTTCCGCCCTTCCCCTTCAGGTGAGAGCCTTTCAGGCGGGGTCCCCGTGCTCAGAACTCATGTCCCTTTTTCTGGGGACCAGTGGTGCCCACCCAGGGTGCCCACAGTGGAGACGCCTGCAGCCCCCAGCACCACGGGGGTGGTCTGGAGCCCTTTGCTCTCTTGCCTCCCCTTCTAGTGTGTGCCCTCATGCCTGGAAGTGGAGGCCCAGAGTGCCGCAGAAACAGCACCAAGCACAACACCTCAGCTTTCCCTGTGTTGCCAGGGTCTGGGGGCAGACTCAAATATGGTCTTATTTCCTAAGGATTGTCTGGGGACCCCAGGGAGGTGCCCCCGCCCCACTGCCTGACCCAATCCAACTGGCCAGAACCAGCCAGGCTGTGGGAATGTGGTGAACCCTCCCCCCCCCATCCCCACTCCCCGGGGCAAGGGCAGGCCTGGGTTTGCTTCTTTTGGAACTGGGGAGTGTCAGGGGGTTGGTGTGGGAACCCAGAGACCTGGGTTATCTGCTGGGGACTGGCTCAGCAGAGGAGGAGGAGGAGGAGGAGGAGGAGGAGGAGGAGAAGGAGGAGAAGGAGGAGGAGGAGGAGGAGAGTAAGGAGAGAGGAGAAGGAGGAAGAGGAGTGAGAAGAGAAGGAGGAGGGAGGAGGATGAAGAGGAGGGAGAGGAGTGGGAGGGGTGGAGGAGAAGATGGAGGAGGAGGAGGGGAGAATGAGAAGAAGAGGAGGAGGAGGAGGAGGAGGAGGAAGAGCAGGGTAGGGCTTGCTGTGGTTGGGGCAGTAGCCAGGGGAGGAAGCCCAGGCTGGGAGGCTTCCCTTTCCTTTGGGATGCAGTAGCCTACAGAGCCATTTCCTGAAGTAGCTGGGCCAAGTGGGACAGGGGTGCAAGGGGGAGCAAGGCGGGGAGGGGAGACGTAGAGTGGGGATGGGAGAGAGGGACTAGGGGGTCTTCACTGCTGGTTGGTCCCTCCAGTCTTTCTGCTGACTCATGAGCCCTGAGGAGCTGGGGAAGCTTCTGGTTCCTTCCCCCCTCCTTTAGCGATCCTTGCCCCCTCAGGCCTGAGTCACTGGGCGGGGCTGCCGGGAAGAGGGTTCCCTTTCCCGGATCTCCTTAACCCTCAAGGTGCTGGAGGCATGGGCCACACGTGCCCTACTTCCCACAAGCTTATTCCTCAAAGGCCAGCGGTCACTGAAAGACCTTCCCCCTTCCTTGGCCTTCCAAGACAGTCAGACCTGGAGGCCCCTCCCCCCCCTCCCCCCGCAAGACTTTCTGGATCTGGGGTTCCAAGTGGGATCGCCTCTTGGGGTGGGGTGGGGGAACCACTCTTTCAGGATCGGGAAGTTCTTCCCAGAACTACCTTCAAAGGTTTCCATTGCTCTGGGGGCCGGGGCTGCTCTGGGAGTTGGGAGAGCACAGGAAGGGGTGTTGGCGTGTTTCTCTGCCACTGACTTCTCCTGTTTGCGGCCTTGGCTCTGAGAGGTGCCCCCACCCCACTCTCTACCCCCCACCCCGGTGGCGGGGACTCAGGGCTGACTCCCCAGCCTGCAGGGAATCAGGGCGCTGTTTGGAAGTTCTCCTGGGGAGGGATTGTGTGTTCTGCTTTATCTACTGCGCCCACTGTTTACCTTCCTGGAGGACTTCCTCTTTGCTCTCGCTCTCTGGCCTCCGGCTCCCCTTCTGGTGTGTTTTAGTGCTTTGCCCTGCTTGTATCGTCAAGTCCTCCTTTCCAGGGCTGGCGAGAAAGTACAGCCAGGGAGGGCGCTGACCTTGCCCGCTGCTGATCCTGGTTCCATCCTCCGTGCCCCATAGGGTCCCCTGAGCACAGAAGCAGGAATAAAGGAGCACAGCCAGGTGTGTTCCATAAAACTAAATGAAAAGCAGAACAAACCCTCGAGTTTCCCAGGCGGCCCTCAGAGACAGCCCCCAGCCTGGAGGGCTGCATGTTGGAGGAAGGAACCGAGCCCCAAAGCAGTCCCGGGCCGGGAGATGGCACAAAGGCTGCGAGTCCGGAGTTCCCGCTCTGGTGTCTTGTGGTCCCGGGAGCACTTCTGGGAGTGGTCCCTGAGCACAAGATGGGGAGTAGCTCAGAGAGCACTTCTGGATGAGGCCCCAAAACGGAGAAAGCAAAATAAAACTGCAAGAAGCCCATCTTCCCGCCAGCTGTCCCGTGCTCAGTGCGGTATTATTACTGTGGAGGAACAGGAGTGAATTAGCTTGGGCTTGGGGGCCGGGGGTGTCTCTGCTCTCTGATGGGGAGAGAGGCAAGTGCACAGGGTAGGGGAGAGGAGAGAGTGGGGGGAGCCCAAGGCGCAGGGCCGGGAGTTTGGAGCTTGAGGAAGAGCGAAGGGACCAGCTTGGGACTTGGCTTCTATTCTACTGCCCTGCTCCTGCCGTCCTCCCTGCTCCCACCGCCTGTCCTCCCGCCCCTGCTGTCCTCCCACTCCTGGTGACTTCTCTGTTCTGGACTCCTCGCAGGTGCTCCAGGCTCTGCTGGTGGCAGTACAGCCCACTGGGATTACCGGACAGTCTGCGGAGAAGAAAGGCAGCCTGTGTCCCCCCGGAAAATATGTCCACCCTGAAAATAACACCATCTGCTGTACTATGTGCCACAAAGGTCAGAGAAACAGGAACAGGGACTCTGTCCACCCTTTGCTTTCCCGAATATTCTAGAACCTGAATCCGCAACCCCAGACCTACACTGGTGGCCTCTCCTAGGTGTCAGTTCTGCCTCCTTTCCTTCCTTGAAGGCGTGGGGGCCGCCTGACTTTTTATTTGTCTCAGGCAGGGATCTCTCTGTCTGTTCTTGGAGCTGGTGGGGGGGTCTCACGCTGCTTTTCCCTCCTCACCCCCACCCCCATCACAGGGACCTTCTTGAAAACTCACTGTGAAAACTCCTGGATGAACACAGGCTGTGAGCCGTGCAAGGAGGGCACCTACATCCCCACCAGAACTTCCACCGACGGTGCCTCAGCTGCCTCTCAGTGCCGCGAAAGTGAGGCTCGGCTGAGGGGCGGGCTTGCGAACAGCATGTGTGTGGCCCGGGACGTTTGTTGGCCTGTTTTTGTGTCTGGGGTGGGTTACTCCCTAGATACTTATTTAGATTGTAATAATAATATTTAGTTATTTGTTAAAAATAAATGAGATGCTGTGATTTACATGCACGCATCGTTCCAATACCACATGCACTACTAGGATACCTACTGTGCTCCATCAAGGTCCAATGGCCCTGCAGCTCAACCCTCTCCCTAAGTTGAGTTCTGTCTCTGTCTCTGTCTCTGTCTCTGTCTCTCTCTCTCTCTCTCGCTTTCTGGATCACACCCAGTGATGCTCAGGGGTTACTCCTGGCTTTGCACTCAGGAATTACTCCTGGCGGTGCTCGGAGGACCACATGGGATGCCATGATGGCACCCAGGTCAGCTGCGCGGCAAATGCCCTCCCCACTGTGCTATCTCTCTGCCCGCTCCCCAAGTTTAGCTCCTGAACCAACTTTTCAGTTGAGTTGTCTTTGGCCGCTTGCTGTTCTCTTCCATGTGTTTTTAGTTTCTGTGTGTTTGTTTTTGGGTCATACCCGGTAGTGCTCAGGACTTTGCACCCAGGGATCACTCTTTTTTTTTTTTTAACATTTTATTATACCACCGTGAGATATACAATTACAACGTTGTTCACGCTTGGGGGTTTCGATCACACGGTGTTCCAGCACCCGCCCTCCACCAGTGCCCCTCAACCACCACCCATGTCCCCAATTCCCTCCCCCTCCCACGTCCTGCCTAAATGGCAGGTTCTTTTTTTTTTTTTGTTTTTTTTTTTTTTTTGCTTTTTGGGTCACACCCGGCGATGCTCAGGGGTTTCTCCTGGCTCTGCACTCAGGAATCACTCCTGGCGGTGCTCAGGGGACCATATGGGATGCCGGGGATCGAACCCGGGCCGGCATGGGCCGGCCGCGCAAGGCAAACGCCCTACCCACTGGACTATCGCTCCGGCCCAATGGCAGGTTCTTTATCTTCCCAGAGATCACTCTTGGCAGAGTTCGCGGGACCTCACGGGATATAGGGAATTGAATCCAGGTTGGCCTCGTACAGGCAAGCAAGCACACGCTCTGCTGTACTATAGCTTTGGCACACCGCTCTTTTTACAGTGTACCTTTGGTTGCTATTATTTTTTTGGGTGCCATATCCACAGACACACAGGGGTTGCTCTGCCTCAGGAATTACTCCTGGCACAGCTTGGGGACCATAGGGGATGCTGGGATTGAACCGGGCTGGTCGTGTGCAAGGCAAACACCCTAACTGCTGCACTATTTCCCTGGCCCTGGTTCTTTTGTTGTGTTGTTTTGATGCCACACCTGGCGATGCTCAGGGTGTCTGAGTCGGCACTCAGGAATTACTCCTGGCAGTGTTGGAGGGACCATACGGGATGCGGGGGATAGAACTGGGTCTGCTGCGTGCAAGGCCAACACTGTCTCCGCTGGACTCTGACTGCAGCCCTACTGTGCATCCTTTTTTTTTTTTTCTTTTCTCTTTTGGGTCACACCCGGCAATGCTCAGGGGTTATTCCTGGCTCTGGACTCAGGAATCACTCCTGGCAGTGCTTGGGGCGACCCTATGGGATGCCGGGGGATCAAACCTGGGTGGGCCACATGCAAGGCAAACGCCCTCCCGCTGTGCTATCGCTCCGGCCCCTACAGTGCATCTTTTTTTCTTTTTTTTTGGTCACACCGGCGACGCTCAGGGGTTGCTCCTGGCTCTGCACTCAGGAATTACTCCTGGCAGTGCTCGGGGGACCATATGGGATGCCGGGATCGAACCCAGGCCGGCACAGGCCAGCCACGCGCAAGGCAAAGCGCCCTACCCACTGGGCTATCACTCCGCCCCATCCTACAGTGCATCTTGAGAGCCCACGTGTGAGATTACTCTCTGTGCCTTTCCTCAATCCGCTTCACTCAACACGATCTCCAGGTCCTTCCATGGAGCAGGATTGTCTTCTTCCAGCGCAGAGTATTCTGTTGCATACGGGAACCACAGCTTTCATTTTATTTATTATTTTGTTTTGTTTGGAGGCCACACCCAGCACAGGGGCTTACTCCTGGCTCTGCACTCAGCAATCACGCCTGGTGGGGCTCAGGAGACCGTGTGGGATGCCAGGGATCGAACCTGGATGGCTGCATGCATGGCAAATGCCCTCCCCGCTGTACTATGGCTCCAAAGGCCCCAGGAACCACAGCTTCTTAATTCATCCCTGGGCCTCTGGGTCTGCCGTATCTTGGCCGTGAGGGGGTTGTGGGGGGTCTGTCTGTGTGTGAACGGAGCAGTCAGCAGGTGTGTGCGTGAGCATGCGGGGTTTGAGTATGTCACGGGCACAATATGGTGGGATTTCAAATGGGGGTTGGGGTGGGGACCTAGGGCAAGCAGGGTAGCTAGGGGACCCAGACCTATTTCCTCCTTCCTTCCCGTCCTAGACCTGAGACAGGTGGAGATTTCTGCCTGCACAGCAGAACAGGACACCGTGTGTGGCTGTGGGCCCAACCAGTATCGTGTTTACTGGGACGATAACGTTTTCCAGTGCAAGAACTGCAGCTCCTGTGTCAACGGCTCCGTGCACATCCCCTGTGAGCACCCCGTCCCTCTCCCGGGCTCCCCAGCTCCCCACATTTCTGCACATCCTTGCTTTCCCACTCAAGAGATGTGTGGGGCCCTCTCCGCTCTGGTCCATTCCACCCTCGGGGCCCTCCCTCCCTCTGGGGTCCTGCTGTGTGCGCGCCTCCTGTGTGTGCGCGCATGCCTCCTGTTGTGCGCGCTCCTGTTGTGCGCGCATGCTCCTGTTGTGCGCGGCGCCTCCTGTGTGTGCGCGCGCACGTGTGCAGGCTGACCCTTCAGCTAAGCTGCCTTGTGTCTCCTACAGGCAAGGAAAAACAGGACACAGTGTGCACCTGCCACGGAGGGTTCTACCTGAAGAAGAGTAAGTGCGAGCCCTGTGCTAAGTGAGTACCGCTCTCAGTGCCTGGCGGCTACATCTGGGGTGGCGCGTGGTGGGGCTTGGGTCAGGTGGCGCTGGGTGAGAGCTACCGGCAGGGCTTGGGAGACACCCAGGGGCGCTGTCTCCGCCTGAAAATATGGTGGGAGCCAGATAGCCCCTCTTTCCTCAAAGCTCTTTTTTGTTTGGGGAGTCTCATATCTGCTGATGCTCAGCTCTTACTCCTGGCTCTGTGCTCAGGGATTACTCCTGGTGGCCTCACGAGACCATATGGGGATGCCGGGGGTGGAACCCCGATGGGCTGCATGCATGGCAAAAAAGCCTTACTGCTGTACTATTGCTCAGGCCCTTTCACAAATGTGTGTGTGGGGGGCTGGGGGGTCAAACCAGGGCCTTGTGCGTATGAGGCAAACACTGTGTCACACCTCCCTGACTCGTTGCTTCTCAAGCTTCAGGGAGGTTTGGGGGTGAAGGCTTCTTCTCTGAGGACTCCGGCATCTGATACTGGCCCAGAGGCCCACTCTGGTTCAGTAGTACTGACCAGACCTCTGATGTGGGCTGTGTCGTGGATGATGTAGCAGGGTTTAACCTGTGAGCACATGTGTGTGTGTGTGTGTGTGTGTGTGTGTGTCTGTGTCTGTGTGCGGCGTTTGCATGTGTATGTATGTGATACTCCTACTATCTGTGCTCAGGGGACCATACGCTATGCCAGGGATTGAACCACGGTTGCTTGCATGCAAACCAAGCACCTTCTTCCTGTCCTCTCTCTCTGACCCCAGGTGCCTTTTTTAGTTGTGTGTGTGTGTGAGTATGTCTGTGTGTGTCTCCACAAGCGTCTTTGAGATCAATTTCCATTTGAAAATGAAATGAGGGGCTGGAGCGATAGTCCAGCGGGTAGGCGTTTGTCTTGTATGTGGCCGACCGGGGTTCGATTCCCGGCATCCCTTATGTTGCCCCGAGCCCCGCCAGGAGTAATTCCTGAGCGCAGAGCCAGAAGTAACCCCGAGCATTGCAAGGTGTGACCTAAAAAGAAAAGAAAAAAAATGATTCTGTGTTCTGTGGTGGACTAAGGCTTATTTCCTGTCCAGAAATTCCATGGATGGGTTTCATTTCCATTTTATCAAGGAGCCTCGATACTTGTCAAGCCAAAGATTTCCAGCGATGGGTATTTTTGCGTTTTCCTTTTGGGCTGTGTTTATTTTCTCATGTGTAGTACCAACCCCACCTCCTTCACTAGTGCTGTGTTTTCTTTATTTATTGATATATATATATATATATAAATATATATATTTATATAATATATACTGGCGCCCGCTCGAGCAAATCGATGAATAACGGGATTCAAGTGATCAAGTGATCAAGTGATATATTTATATATATATAATATATATTAAAGTATATAATATAATATATATAAATATATATATATATATATTTTGCTTTTTTGGGTCATACCCGGCAATGCTCAGGGGTTTCTCCTGGCTCTGCACTCAGGAATTACACCTGGCGGTGCTTGGGGGACCATATGGGATGCCGGGGATTGAACCGGGGCCGGCATGGGCCCGCCCCGGCAAGGCAAACGCCCTACCCGCTGGGCTATCGCCTCCGGCCCCTGATATATATTTTTTAAATTATTGGACTACACCTGACCGTGCTCAGGGGACCACAGGCAGTGCCAGGGAGCAAACCCAGGGTCAGCCACGTGCAAGGCAAGTGCCTTAGTCCCTGAACCATCTCTCCGGCCCAACCACTTTTTTTTTTCTTGTAGCTGTAAAAACGGCTCAGACTGTATGAAGATTTGCCTGCTCCCGTAACCGCCTTCTCATAAACCAGAAGATAGAGGTGAGCAGAAGTAACTTGTCACCCACACGCCTCCCCTGTCCCTTCACCTGTCCAGCCCCGCTGACCACCATCCCCTCTGGGCCCAGGTACCCAGAAGCTGCTACTGTCCCTGGTCATCTGCTTAGGCCTCTGCCTCTTGTTTTTCGTCTTCTTGGTGCTTCTGTGCCGCTTTCCCGGTGGAAATCCAAGCTGGCGTCCATTGGTGAGTGGGTTCTGTGGCAGGAAAGTGGGGAGAGGGGTGTCGGGTGGGAGGAGGGGAGGCAGGACAAGCCTAGGAGGAAATGGTGAGCCCATCACCCTGCAGGGGAAGCTGTTCTAGTCCCTGGGGCCACATAGGCCCCGAAGCATATCACCACAAGTCCCCACAGACACCAGCCCTCGCTCTGGGCTGAGAGAGGAAGTGAAGTCATTGACGATCGGTTTCTTTGTCTTGCAGTCTGTCCTCAGAAACTATCTACTCCTATCAAAGAGGTAAGAGGAAGCCCCACATCTGCCCCATTTTCCCGAACTGTCCTTTGGGAACTGTGCCTGTAATTCCCAGCTGCCCGCACCCCCCCCAGCCCTTGGCTGACCACCCATTCTCTCTAGCCCTGTGGTTTTCAGCCGCTGGTCCCTGTGGACCGGTGTGGCCTGGCAGGTGTAGGAAGGTTGAAAACTTCTGGTCTGGGGGCTGGAGTGATAGTACAGCGGGAGGGCTTTTGCCTTGCATGCGGCCATCCTAGGTTCGATCCCTGGCTTCCCCTAGGGTCCCCCTGAGCACCACTAGGAATAATTCCTGAGTGCAGAGCCAGGAGTAACCCCCCTGAGCATGACCAAGTGTGATCCAAAAAAGCAAAAGCAAAAGAAAGAAAACTGGTCTGCCGCAGTGGTTATAATTGCTAATTATAATATATATGTTTTATATATATATATAGTTGTAATTGCTGCCGGGGATCCGGGTGTTGAGACTGCAGGTAAGGGAGCAGACTGCAGGCGTTGAAAGGGTCAAGAAAGTGGCCGGAGCCATAGTGTAAGCAGGCAGGGCACCAGCCTTGCATCTGGCTGCTCGGTAGATCCCCGGCACCCCCAAAGGCCCCTGGAGCCCCTCCAGGAGTGATCCGTGAGGGCAGAGCCAGGAGTTGCCTCTCAGCAGAGCCGGGTATGGCCAAAAGAAAATAAAAGTGGGAAAAGACGCGTTTAGCCCCATTCCCTCCGGCATGATTAAGGCTGGTGGTTTTCTCTCAGCACCGCTAATGCTGTGCCCCTTCTCTTTCAGGGGGAGCCTGATCCCGGAAAGTTTGGACCAGGCTCTTATCCTTCTCCTGGCTTCAGCCCCATCCCCACATCCCCAAGTTCTGAAAATTGGCCTCACTTCGGGTCAGGCCGCAGACAGACGGCCCCTCACCTCCTGCAGGCTGCCCTAGCCCCTGGGGCTCCAGACCCCACCTCCAACCCCGCCTCCTGCCTTCTGCCCCCCAGGGGGAGGTCGGGGCCCCAAGCAGCTCCCTGATGGTGAGTTGGACCCGCACACCTTGTGCGGTTGGACGCGGTGAGGAGGGAGGGGGGCTGGTCTGGGGTGCGAAGTGCCGCCGTCCCCCTGGCTCACCGGCCCGCCGCCCCTCTGCCCAGACCCCGTGATGCTGTATGCCGTGGTGGACCACGTACCCCCAGCCCGCTGGAAGGAGTTCATGCGGCTGCTGGGCCTGAGCGAGCCCGAGATTGAGCGACTGGAGATGCAGAACGGGCGCTGCCTGCGGGAGGCGCACTACAGCATGCTGGCGGCCTGGAGGCAGCGCACGCCCCGCCACAAGGACTTGCTGGAGCTGCTGGGCTCGGTACTCTGCTCTATGGACCTGCAGGGCTGCCTGGAGGACATCCAGGAGGCGGTGCGAGGCTCCGCCCCTGTCGCGTCCGCCCTCCGCCCTCCCCGGTGAGGCCACGCCCCCGCCCCTGGGCGCTGCCTCGTTCAGGCAGTTTGGGGCGGCGGGGCTGCCTGTCGGGGCTCGGAGGGTCAGACTTCAGCTGGGTACCACTTGGTGCTACGCCCTCACTGATTGTACATAGCTTTTCTCAGCTTTCTGAGCAAGCCAAGGGTGTGTGCGCTTGTGTGTGTATGTGTGTGTGAGTGTGACATTTGGCGCAGTGTGTGTGAGACGCTGAGTGCACCTTGTATTTAATGGCCCAGCGCGGTTTAGATTTACAGAACCCAGCCCTGGAGCCGTTCAGGGGCCTGGGGCTGGCCCTCAGCTCTTTCTCAGAGTCAGCGAGCAATTGCCTCGATTGTACCGTTACAGCCTTTCTGTGTTACACTAATAAACGCGACACTCTTTTTGCCCTCTGCCTGGACAAGCAGCGGTGACGAGGGAGGCTGGAACTGTCCTGGGGTCGGGGCAAGCAAGCAAAGACATGACTGTTCTTAATTCTTTTGGTTTTATTTTGGGGGCCACGCTCAGCCACAATGCTCAGGGTTCAGTCCGCATGCAAAGCATGCACTATCCCAGGCTGAGTGAAGTATAGTGGAGACGGCATTTGCCTTGCACGCAGCTGACCTGGGTTATATCCCCGGCACCATAGATTCCCTGAGCACTACTAGGAGTAATTCTTGAGTGCAGAGCCAGGGTATCCCCTGAGCACAGCCGGGTGTGACCCAAAAAAGACACACACGTACTATGTCTCAGACCCCTGGAGCTATGTTCTATTAAGACTCTCTCTCTCTCTCTCTCTCTCTCTCACACACACACACACACACACACACACACACACACGCACACACACAGAACATACTAGTTCTCAGGCCCCTGGAGCTGTGCTCTTTTTTTTCTTTTTTGGGTCACACCCGGCAATGCTCAGGGGTTACTCCTGGCTCTGCACTCAGGAATTACTCCTGGCGGTGCTCAGGGGACCATATGGGATGCCGGGGATTGAACCTAGGTCAGCAGTGTGCAAAGCAAATGCCCTACCTGCTGGGCTATCAGCTGTGCTCTTTTAAGACTCTCTCTCTCTCTCTCTCTCTCTCTCTCTCTCTCACACACACACACACACACACACACACACTATTTCTCAGGCCCCTGGAGTGGCTTTCTTTCAGGAATACCGCAGAGCTCAGGAAGCTATGCTCTCTGGATGGAGGGAGTAGGGGGTGGGGAGGCCGCCGGGACCTCCGGGTGGCTGGGAAGGCACAGAGCTGGACAGACCATTCATCTGTGACAGCCCCACCCCTGGCCTGCCCGCCTGCCTGCCCAGCTAGCACCGGTAGGGCAGCCCCTTTTTGTTTCTTGGGTTCCATTTATTTCCCCTTCCCCTCCCTCCTTTGTTCTGCTGCTGTTTCCATGACTTGGGCAGAGGGTAGGACTCGGTGCTTGCTCCCCTCAGCCACGCTGCTCACTGGGGCTTGCCCGCTTTTCCCTTCTTGCATGTGAGCTTCCTGGGAGCTGACAGGTCTCGTGCTGGGACCAAGCTTCGTGCACGTGAGGGGAGCAAACTCCACCTCATGAGCTGGCAACACAGGTGCTCTTTCTTCTCAGCCATCCCAGGGGTCAGAGCCATTGTTTCCATGCCGACGGCAGGCGGGCTCTGGGTGCCTTTGGTAGATGAAGGGAGAGTCTTTGGTTCCCGAGTCCTCAGAGCAGGGGGCATCTGAGTGGGGTGTGTGGTCCTTGAGGTAGAGTCCAGAGGGGGTGGGCAGTGACCAGCATTCCTGGGTTGGGGTCTCACACCCTCACACCTCCCTGAAAAGAAAGGAGGCGGGGCGTTAGAGAAAAAATCACACCACAGAGATGGTTCAAAGGGCTGTGCGCTTGGGGCCAGAGAGGTGGTCCAGTGGGTAGGGCACTGGTCTTGCAGGTGGCTGACCCTGGTTCGAGCTCCTCCAGGAGTGATTCCTGAGCACAACTGGGTGTGGGCGCCTTCCCACAGGGAAAAAAAAAAGGGCTGAGTGCGGGCTCTGCAAGTGGAGGTCTGGGTTCTGCCCTGGCACTGCAACCCCGCCGGGCACCACCAGGCGTACCACATGCTCCCCGGGTACCACCAGGCGTACCACAAGCTCCCCGGGCACCACCAGGCGTACCACATGCTCCCCGGGCACCACCAGGCGTACCACATGCTCCCACAAACCAAAGACGAAGCGACGCTAAGGACCCTGCCCTGCCCAGCTCCCCCTGCAGCACTTACGAGGTGGACATGGTTGTGTCCAGCTGTATGACCTCTGGTCCCCGCATCCTGTGGAGCTCCGCCCGCGTCAGTTTGCGGGGTCGGTCGTCCCTCGGCTCCGGGAGGCCGTCGATCCTCTGGCTGGCCAGTTCCTCGCGGATCTCACGGGAGGATGTCCTCCCTCTGCAGGGGCCGGGGGTGGGGCTGCAGCCCCCTCTTCCTCCTCCTCCCCTGACCAGTCCCAGGGGCTGTCCCCAGCAGAGTCGGTGTGGCTGGGGGAGGTGGGGAGCTGCCCGCGGAGTCGGGCCCGATGCAGCGTCTCCACCACCACGCTCCCCGCTGCCCGGGTCCCCCCAAACTCGCTCCTCGGCCCAGGTGGGGATAAGCCCCCCGGGAAGGCTGCCGCCTCGGGGAGGGAATTCTCCTCCGGCAGATCTGGGGCGCTCGGCGCTGGGGTGCTTGGGAGTCCAGAGGGCTGCAAGCGCAGGGGCACGTCTCGGAGGTCCAGGGTGGAGAAGCTGAGGCGAGGGTCCCGCCGCAGGGCTTTGGGGCGCGTGCGGCTCAGGGGAGGAGGGGTCCTTTGGGGGAGTCTGGGACCAGAGTGCCGTAGCCAGAGTCTGAGGTGTCGCCGTGGCCCAAGGGGGCATCTTCATCGGCGTTTTCCGTCACCACCAGGTGAGGGATGACGGTCAGGAACTTCGGGGGACCTGCAAGTAAAGTACCAAGGGGCCGCCAGAGGCTGACGCTGGGCAGTCATGAGGTGTTGCAGGACTCCTAAGGGCCGCTGCATCTGCTCTGGATTACCTCCTGCAAATCACTCCGTAGATAAGGGGGTAGTCTAAATGTGGCAGTTTATCTGACCATGTATTCTGTACTGGCTGGTATAAATATTCTCCCAAGCTACCACAATCATCGTGGGACTAGCTAGATCTTACCAGCATATTAGCCTGGCCACGCAGGACCCCTGGTAATTAGACCAGAGAGAAATGCTGTTTGCTTCCAAGCAAACAAGCATGGCTCCCTGATATACTCAAAGGCAACTAAGATACAAAACTACAATGAAGTAGAAGAGACTTGTGAAGGCTTGGAGAAATATTTAACTGGCATTAGTATTAGTCTTTGGTACAGAGACATGCCATCTCAGAAACCCCCTTCTCTACCCTATAAAGGCATTTCCAGGCAGATCTTGGCTCAAAACATTAGCATATAAAAGGGCCTAGGTGAGGTGCAGGGAGGGATTACCTAAGGGCATTTGACCCTCCCTGCTTTCCATAACAGTGGGAGGAAGGTCTGAGTTGCAGGGGTATAAACTAGCCGGTTTCCTCTCTCACGTTCTTCTGTGTGGGCTCTCTCCCTTTGTGAGCGCTCACCCTTCTTGGGATTCTTGTCTTCTTCTTTTACAAAGCCTTTACACGTGGTGGCCGCCATCTTGGCCTACACGTGGCTGGGGGTTCTAGCCTGGAATCCTAAGCACCGGGCTTTTCCTTTTGCTGATTTGTATGCCTGAACCTGTGATAAGTAAAGCCTTTTAAAACTGCATCGGATTCCTGAGTTTTCATCCATTCCTCGCCGGCTTCGGAGGGAGAAGGGAACTCGCTTCCCGCACTGTTGGGGACCCCCGCGACGCCCCGACAATGAGGAACCTCAGGAAGTGCCCGCAGTGATGCTGTCCGCGTGGTCCCAGCCTTGAAACCTTCCCCTGCATTTGTTTGTTCTTTTGCTTTTTTGGCCACACCCGGCAATACTCGGGTTTAGCTCCTCCCTCTGTACTAAGGAATTACTCCTGGCGGTGCTATGGGATGCCGGGATCGAACCCAGGTCAGCCGTGTGCAAGGCAAACTCCCTGCCCACCCACTGTACTATTACTCCAGCCCTGTTTGTTTGTTTTTTCTTTGAGGGGGAGAGGCATACCCTGCAGTGCTCAGGGCTGACTCCTGGCTCCGCACTCAGGGATCACTCCAGGTGGGTTCAGGGGAGCAAACCCAGTCGGTGGTGTGCAAGGCCAGCGCCCTTCCTGCTGTACCGCCTCTCCCAACCCCTCTTCCCTTATGCATTTTGTAAACAGCTTGTAGCTCACTAGCCAGGCCAAGAGTGACCACTGCTGGGTCCACAGGCTTGAACCTGGCTCCAGCAAATTGGCTGCCGAGGCCAAGCAAAGGCCTAGTCTCCTGCAATGACCTGGTGTGGAAGAGGAACACTTGGGGAAGAGCCAGATGCGCCCGGCTCCTCCCCGAGGGCGGACCTTTCCCTTCTTACCTGGCTGCCCATCAGCTGTGGGATTCTGACGCCTCACAGTTTGTCATTTCCGGGCGCATGTGGGGAGCTGGGCTGTGCAGCGCCAGCCTCCTGCCAACCCAGCTCGCCCTATGCGCTCCCTTAGGGTCTGGGCCACCTGCCCCTCTCATGCCGGTGCTTCCTCAGTCTGCTTCTTGCACCCTGTGCCACCAAAAGGCAGGCTTCGCCTCTCCCCAGGCTGGCACCAATGTGCTCTTTCTCCCATTGACTTCAGAGTCTCCCCTCGCTACAGTTCAGGCCTCTCTGCCCGTCTCTTCCCTCCCTCTGTGTTCACAGGCTCCTGGTCTAGGCTGGGCCTTACCTGCTGTCCATGCTGTTCTGGGAGCCGTCCAGGGAGGCGTGGAGGGCCTGGTGCCTGGGGACTCCTGCTCCTTGTCCCGATAGAGGGCCAGGAGGCCCCTCTTTGCTGGACGTACTCCTCCATCTTCAGCTTCTGTAAGGAGGTCTGGAGGGGGACACGTTCACGTGAAGGGCGCTCGCTTATGCTGCACTTGCTGTATACCAGGTTACGTGCTTTAGGGACATTAACTTGGATGATTTTTTAAGATTGAATCACTGTGTGATAGACCATTACAAAGCTGTTCATAATTGTTTTTTTGGGGTCACACCCAGCAATGCTCATGGGTCACTTCTGGCTCTGTACTCAGGAATTACTCCTGGTGGTGCTTGGGGACCATATGGGATGGTCCTTGGGGGACCATATGGGTGCTTGGGGACCAGGGATCGAACCTGGGCCGGCATATGCCCTGGGATTCGCTCGAGCCCCCCATGGCCGAGAGCAGCCGCCGGCTGGGCCCTCATTTCCCTCTTGGGTCACCGAGTCCAAGTGCACTCACTGCTTTGCGTGCTGGGGCTCGGAGGGTCACTAAAGACATTTATCTGGGGGTGCGAGGAAGGCAGCAGGCTGGGCCCGAGGGAGGCAGCAGGCCCGGGCAGTGGAAGGGGTTGTTGGGACTCAGGTCAGGCCTGATCAAACTGCTGGAGCCCAGCCAGAGGGAGAAGCCAAGGGCTACATCTGAGCTCCCACAGCAGCCCCTGAAACGCCTCCCCCCCACCCGCCCATCCCGGAGTGACGGGGGTGGTGTCTGGGAAAGCAGGAGACCACGAAGCCCCCTCACCAACCCTCACCGGGACCCGCTAATGCCCGTGCCGCACTGGCTGGTAAGTATCTAGACTCTTCCCTTGCGGGATCCATAGGCAACGGTCACTCTTGGTGCATCTTGACCTCCCCAAAGCCTTTACAGAAATACACAAACAAGCTGGCAGGGCAAGAGGTGTCCACAGAAGGCGCCTGCAGCTCTGAGGACATGGGTTTGCTCTCCCGCCGCCCCCACGCCATAAGGTGAGGGTCCCTGAGCACGGCAACTCGATCATGTGCCATCCCAGTCATCACAATACAAAAAAGAATGAGAAAGTGCAGTGGATGAGCAGGGCTAGATCATGCCACCGGCCACAGGAGGCGAGGGATCTCGCGAGACTTGGCTAGATCAAGGGATCTGGGGCCAGGAAACCCTTTACCAGGCCAGGTGCTGTCTCTTCCTCCCTCGCCTCCTTGTCCCTAGGCTACCACTAATGCCCTTTTCACCTCAGTGACCCAAGGTCAACTTTGCTCTTGGGATGGCCAGGAGAGGGAATGTGTGTGGAAGCAAAGAACTGGAAAGAAAGGGAACCCCCACCCCCCACCCCAGCTTGGAGCACCCAGTAACTGCATTTCCAAGAACACACCGAGGTCTGGTTCATACTTGGACGCCACCTCAGGCAGACAAAAGCAGTTATTATTTTGTCTTAGTTTGTGTTTCATGTTTGTGGGGCCACACCTGGCTGTGCTCAGGGTTTACTCCTGGCTCTGTGCACAGGGTCACTCCTGGTGGTGCTTAGGGGAACCACAGGGGTGCTGGAGATTAAACCAGGGCTGGCTGCTTGCAGGACACTGCCTTGAGCCCTGTCCTAGCTCTCTAGTGCATGCATCTGCTTGCTGACCTTCCCTTTCTACTCGAGCCAGTAACAGGCATTTAGAAAGTGCCCATTTGGTGCCAGGCCTGGAGCCAAGCAATTTACAAACATCCTTTCCCCTCCCCTCGCCCCGGGCAGTTCCCAATACCACTGTGATTCTCAGGCTGGGGGGACAGGAGCTGAGCCCCCAGGGAGTCCACACAGGTACAGATAACTCTGCAGCCCAGCACATGCTCCCCATTTCTCGCCTCCCTCCCTCATTCCTGGCTGTTCCTCCTGCACTTTCTGTTCCCAACAATGGTTCCTTTTCCCTTCCCAGGGAAGGGTATTTCCCAAGTACAGGCTCCAGTCCTGGAAAAAGAACATTTTCTCTAAACACTTGGGTCTACGTGGATGCATCTCTCGAGGAATAAATCTCCACCTACATTTCTGTAAGGGGAGAAAAGTGTGTGTGTGTGTGTGTGTGTGTGTGTGTGTGTGTGTGTGTAGTGGGGTGGTGTTGGTTGTGCCTCCAAGTGGAGTCAGTGGGGGTCAGCTAAAAATACCAGCAATCTTTTTAGGGGTTGTAAGAGTTTTATTTGGGGGGGTAATTTTGATGGTAGAATGGCTAAAACAATAGCAAACAGGGTGCAGAGATAGTTCATCCAGAGGGAAGGTTGCTTGCCTTGCATGCTGTTGAGCTCAGTCTGACCCCCCAACACTCTGAGGTCCCTCAGCATGGCCAGGGGTTACCCCTGAGCAGAAACTAGTGAAGAATAGCCCATGACCACTGCCGCCACATGCCACCTCAGGGGCCTCCACCTGCTCCCCAGGGCTGGCGGCTCCAGAGCCAGAGGCTGTGCGCAGTTTCCAGTATGCGCTCTGCCCTCTGAAGGTCCAGGCTTGGGCCATTCCAGACACTGGGCTCAGGAGTGACCCCTGGTGGTGCTTGGAGCATATGAGGTGCCCGGGGTTTGAACCAGGGTTGGAGCCAACACAGCCACATGTAAGAAAGCCTCTGAACCCCTGAATTGTCTCTCCAGGTCCCTAAATATTCTTTATATTCTTTTCTGTTTGTTTTGGGGACACACCTGGTGATGCTCAGGACTCACTCCTGGCTCTGCTCTCAAGGATCACTACTGGTGGGGCTTTGGGACCACATGGGGTGCTGGGGATTATACCAGATAGGTCACATGCAAGGCAAGTGGCTGTACTGTCTCTCCAGCTACCCCTGCCCCTCCAAGTGTTCTTGTCTGGAGGTCACTGGGTTTGTGGTGTGTGTGTGTGTGTGTGTGTGTGTGTTTGTGTGTGTAGGCAGATGGAGAAGTAGGGGGTGAGTGGAGAAAAGGCTCCTGTTCCCCTCATCAGCGAATCAGGGGTACTGGAATTAGGGGATAGGAGTTGGGAGGCCTCTTTCCCACAAACCAGCGCCCACCTCACCCTCTGGCCTCCTCAGGATGGTCCCCATCTTGTTGAGATCTTTGGGAACTGCAGCCCCCTAGGGTTGGTGGGCACCAGACGTGGGGTTTCGTCTTTCATCCTAGTTACCAAAGCCAAATCAATAAATGCTTTATTTAGAGGTGACTACAAGAGTATGCCACCCACACGGCAAGCCTGGCAAGCTGCCTGTGTCATATTTGATATGCCAAATACCAGTAACATTTATATTAGGTCATTCCCATATATATAATGGTTTGAGGCTCTTTATGTTCCTGGAGCAAGCGGATGCCTTTGGGTTCTACTAGCATGAGACAGGACATTTGGAGATATTACTGGTGCCCGCTCTAGCAAATAGATGATGAACAGGAAGATAGTGATAGTGATACCAAAGCCCCAGAGTTGTCTCTCCCCAGGCTGTCTCCACATCCTCCATTTCTCAGATTGACTGTTTAAAATGCATGAAGTGAGGTCAGAGCGATAGTCCAGCGGGTAGGGCGCTTGCCTTGCATGCAGCCGAACCCGTGTTTGATCCCTGGCATCCTATATGGTCCCCGAGCACTGCCAGGAGTAATTCCTGAGCGAAGAGCCAGGAGTGGCCCATGAGAGTGCTGGGTGTGACCAAAAAGCCAAAAATAAAAAATAAATAAAAATAAAAATAAAATGCATGAAGTGGGCCAGAGCAATAGTACAGCGGGGAGGGCATTTGCTTTGCATGCGGCTGACCTGGGTTTGATCCCCGGCATCCCATATGGTCCCCAGCACTGCATGGAGTAATTTCTGAGTGCAAAGCCAGGGAGTAACCCCTGAGCATCATTGGGTGTGACCCCAAAAAAAGCAAAAAAAAAAAAAAAAAAGAGTGAGCTCTGAGCACCGCTGGGTGTGGCACAAGCCCCTCCTCCCAAACAAATAAAACTCACAAATCCTGGTACCACAGATGGTCCCTGAGCACTCCCGGTGTGGCCCCTCCCTCCTCCGCAACCTCCCCAACCAAGCAAACAAAAAAATAGATAAACCACAGAGAAGGAAGAGGGAGACAGCAGTGGAAAGAGCCTGGCTGATACCTGAGTCTGAAATTTGGTCTTTGGAGACAGTAGATTTCTACGCTGCCTCCCGGCTTTCATTGAAAGGGAGGCAACTTTGTCTAGAGTTTCCTCCTTTGCTACTAGAATGTTTCCCCATCACCATCACTACACACACACACACACACACACACACACACACACACAACCTGCCCCGACTCTGCCTCCTCTACAAGACAAAGTGCACCAGCCTAACCTGCTAAGGGGGGATCTCTCTCCCGCTGGCCCTACAGCTATTTGGGCTGAAAGAACCAAATCCTAACCACTAGACCACCAGGCAGATGACAGCTTTTGGGGCTGGAGCGACAGTACAGCAGGTAGAACATTTGCCTTGCATGTGGCCCACCCAGGTTCGATCCCCAGCAACCCATAGGATCCCCTGAGCCTGCCGGGAGTGTTCCCTCAGTACAGAGCCAGCCGAAAGTGCTGAGTACCACTGGGGTGTCCTCAAACAAACAAAACAACAACAACAACAACCCACCCAGCTACTGAGGGTCTCTCCACCTTCCTAAAATTATATTGTACTACACCGAATATACTATAATATATAATTTTAATAACACAATATTAATATCAATTTATGTTCCTGGAGCAAGCAGATGCCCTTGGACTCTACTAGCATGAGACAGGACATATGGAGATGTTACTGAGTTCGCCGAGCCAATCTATGATGAATGGGAAGATAGTGATATTGAATATAAATCAATCACTGTCACTGTCTTCCAGTTCATCAACGATTTGCTCGCTGATATAATAATATAATATAATAATAATATTATTATTATATATAATAATAATAATATAATAATAACCCAATATTATAGGTTAGGTTATTAACCAATTAGGTTAGGTTATTAACCAATATAATAATAACCTAACATACCATCTAATATACCACTGGAAATCCTGCCTCCCACCTTGCCCCCTGCTCCCCAAAATAACCCTGGAATTCCAAAGCTTCTCAGCTCACACCCTTCCTGATCAGGCAGCCTGCAGATGAATGACCCTTGTGGGCCCCCCTAGTGTGTGTGTGTGTGTGTGTGTGTGTGTGTGCGTGCAGTGTGTGTGCGTGTGTGTGTGTGTGCGGTGCACTGAGCTCCCAGAGGGATGGTGCTGTGGAGCTGGCACTAGCACAGACCCATTCACGATGGTGGAAGGGAAGGAGGAAGTCTGAAAGGTCACTGTTTTAGGGAACAACCCTTAGGGGGTGTGGTCTTGGGCTTCCCCTAGGTTGGGCACAGTAGCTGACTGCAAGTTTTCTTCCACGCTTTTCCAGAAACCAAGGTGCCATCTCCTTCCTCTGTCTGTTTGTCTTGGCTTTGGGCCACACCTGGCTGTGCTTCCTTCCCTCCTTCCTTCCCTCCTTTCCTCCTTCCCCTCCCTCATTCCCTCTTTCCCTCATTCCCCTCCTTCCTTCCCTCCTTCCCTCCTTCCTTCCTTCCCTCCTTCCCCACTTCCCTCCTTCCCCAACTTCCCTCCTTCCTTCCTTCCTTCCCAACTTTCCTCCTTCGTTTTCCTCCTTCCCAACTTCCCTCCTTCATTCTCTCCTTCCCAACTTCCCTCCTTTCTTCCTTTCCCAACTTCCCTCCTTCCCAACTTCCTTCCTTCATTCCCTCCTTCCTTCCCTCATTCCCTCCTTCCTTCCTTCATTCCCTCCCTGCCCTCTCTCCTTCCTTCCTCAGAGATCCCTCATGACAGTGCTCAGGGGACCATATGGGGTGCAGGGGATCAAATCCAGATCCGCCGTGTGCAAAGCCAGCGCCTTGCTCACTGTACGGTCTCTCCGACCCCAAGATGAGAGATAGTACAAAGTACGGCCCAGAATACCTTCGGCAAAAGTACTGAGGGTCCAGTGTGCGCTGGCCTCTGCCCACCCTCCCCGGCCGGGCTGCTCCATACCTGGGCCTGCTGCATCTTCTGCAGCCACTGCAGGCAGTCAGCGGCGCTGGGACAGTGCACGGTGAAGGCGCTGGCCACGCACTGGAAGTCAGTCAGGTAGATGGCCAGGAAGCTGTCTGGGTGCAGGAGAAGGTCAGCTGCAAGGGCCGGGCTTTGGGCACTCCCAGAGCCTGGCCGGGAGAGGGGCAGGAGAGACATACTGGGGTCCCGCAGGGATCGGCACACCAGCTTCTCCAGCATGTAGGGTGCGCGGATGACCTTGGCTTTGTCGGCCTTGCGCTGGGGCTTGGTCACCAGGAGCGTATCAGAGAAGAGGAACAGGTACACATCCAGCTGGGCCAGCAGAGGAGAAAGAGCGCCAACAGGAACAGGGGAGGGGGTGATAGGGCTCTGGGGTACGGATGAGGGTGTGGCGCCTGTGGGGTCTCTCTCTCTCTCTCTCTCACACACACACACACACACACAGACTCTCCCGCACAGATTCTCATACAGACTCAGTCATATAGATGCACATAGATTCTCACACACACAACTAACACACACACTCACACACACAGACTCTCCCGCACAGATTCTCATACAGAATCAGTCATATAGATGCACATAGATTCTCACACACACAACTAACACACACACTCACACACAGACTCTCACAGATTCTCAGAGACACACATACAAATTCTCACACAGAAACTCACACTCACATAGACTCACACAGACACAGACTCACACAGACACACACGCAGACACACACATGCAGACTCTCAGAGACAGACACACACATGCAGACTCACACAGACTCTCACAACAGACTCACACACAGAGACAGACACACAGACTCTCACATAAACACACACATAGACGCACACTCTCACAAGAGACTTCACACACAGACTCTCAGAGTCTCAGAGACACATATCCAAATTCTCACACAGGAAGTCACACACACTCACACCTAGTCTCTCACAGAGACTCACACAGACACACATGCAGATTCTCAGAAACACACTCTCACAATATTCACACACAGAGAGACTCTCACATAAACACACAGACACACAGACTCTCACAAGAGATTCTCACAGACTCACACGCACACTCTTATACAACTTACATTTTCTCTCTCACACTCACATTCTCTCACACATACTCATATTCTCTCACTCATAGATTCTTACACAGTCTTCCATCAACATAAACTCACACAGAGCCTCACACATAGACACACACACACACACACACTCACATATAGATTCCCTGGACCGGAGAGATAGTACAGCATTAAGGTGCTTTCCTTGCATACAGCTGGCCCAGGTTTCATCCCGAGTACCCTATATAGTCCCCTGAGCCCCCCAGGAGCACCCCTGATCGCAGAGCCATGAGTAACTTCCGAATACCGCTCGATGTCACCCAAAACCCAAAATACGGGGACTCACACACAGACAAGCACACAGATGTACACAGGCTTATACACACAGATTCACATGCCGCAGAAGACACACAGACACACAGACTCTGATCCAGACTTACACAGATAGACATTCACACACACAGACTAAATCAGATTAATACTGACTCACAGTCAGGTTCACACAAATGCACACACATACAGAGGCTCACACACACACACACCACATGTCCCTTTTCTCCATTTCCTACTTATTTTTTCCCCGTGGTGCCAGGAATCAAACTCACTTCTCATGCATGCAAGGTGAGAGGCCACTGAGCCACACCCCAGCCCACTTCCCTGACTCTTATCTATCTCCCCATCCCCCCTTCTTTCTCCCACCTGCCGTCTTCTCCGCCCCATCCGACTCACCTTCCCTTCCCGGCCCTCCTTCACCCGCACCGCCCCTCCAGCAGCAGCTGCCTGTTGTTCTCTGGAGCTACGCCCATCATGGGAGTCATCAGGTCCAGCTTTAGAGAAGGGACGCAGGTTCTGAGGGACACAGAGGGGGAGAGGATCGGGGGTTGGAAGAATTCTCGCTGCCTTACAACCAAGGACCGCCATCCTTCTGCCACCAGCACATCCTTCCCATAATGCATTAGGGATCCAAGCTGAGGCTCCTGTATGCAAAGCAGGTGCTCCAGCTTCCTGAGCTGGAATCATGACACTCCACCCCTTCCGAAAGGAATGGTAAGTCACACCCCCTGCACTCGGCCACACCCCAACAGACCACACCCGGCCAATAGACCACACCCTTTGTTAGGCCACACCCCCATGGTAGTTCACACTCTGCCAATAGGCCACATCTCTGTGGTAGGCCACACCCCCCTGCACTAGACCACACTTTAGCCAATAGGTCACACCCTTGCTGATTGGCCACACCCCTTTGTTAGGCCACACCCCTCGCTGAGAGGCCACAACCCCTGGGTTAGGCCACACCCTCGCCAATAGGTCACGCCCTTCTTCCCATGCACCTCTGTGCCTTCACTTTCAGGCGTCCCCTTAGCCCAACTGGGCTACATTGCTTCGTCTGGGCCACCTGCCCCTGTGCATTCTCACCTTCTCCACCTCCTCACTGGAAGGCTCTAGCACCTCGTAGGGCCCGATGCGTAGGGGCGGCTGCTGCCAAATTCTCCTGCTCTTCGCCATGACGGATCTGCTTGTTGATGTGATGCAGGAAGGACTCCACAGATGAGATCTGGCGGGGTGGGGCGGAGGTGGAGGAGAGAGCGGCTCAGCTCCCCTCCCCGCGGACCTCCTTTAGGGTCAGTGACCGGCCCTTTCCCATACGCAGGACAGGGGCTCTCAAGAGGTCTTGGAACTCCGCGTCAGAGTCCCCCTCCTAGGGGACAGGCACCTACCATGGTGGTCAGGGCATCCCGGGTCTGGGACTTGGGGCTTTTCTTGAGCACAGCTTGGAGCAGCAGGGGGTACTTGGTGATGCGCTGATGGGGCTTAATGAGGAGATCTCCCAGCATCTGCCGCCCGGATTGCTTGTGCTTCTCACACCACTGTGGGCAACGGTGGGCACGGGCGGGCTCAGAGTCTGCCAGCTCCCCCTGCCCCAATCCAGGCATCAACCACCCTTGGGCCCCAGGAACAGGGAGAACCCATCTCATCCCTTCCCCAGCCCCCTCCCCCACAGCCGCGCACCTGCACAAAGGTGTGGAAGCAGGGGTTGTTGTCTTGCTGCTCCCAAGCTAGAAGCCATGGTCTGCTTCACTTTCAGGCAGTAAAGCAGGTAGGGCTGGAACCGCTCGCTGAACTGCAGGGGTGAGTGGGGGGAGAGGAGGTCAGGAGATGGGGTGCAGGAGGTGGGGAGCCTCTCCATGGCTGCCCAGGCCAGCTCCTGCGATGATTGTCTGTCCCCACGTCTCTGGGTCCCAAGGAGAAGAGGTGCCAGAGCTGCTCCTCTCTGACGCCCCAGCCGTGCGGGGCCCCCAAACCCTGCATGGCGGAGACTCCCTCCCCATGAATAATGCAGTCGGAACGTCTGCAGGACACCGAGGATCCCATTTCACTCGCCTGGGCCCGGGGACCCCATTCTGGCCCCAAAGCCTTGCTCCTGAGGATGGGGGGGCCGTAAGGCTCGAGGAGACGGTCTCCAGCTCACCAGAGGCTCATCACTCTTCTTCATCCTCTTACAGCCCCTTCCTGCAGCCCCCCCCAGGGGGCCACTTTGCTAGGTCCCGTTTTGATTCCTAGCTATTTGTTAATGGATCTCTGTCCAAGAATTGCTTGGTTGGGGGCCACACCCAGCAGTGCTGAGCAACCATGTGGTACTGGGGGGTTGAACCCAGGCCTCCTGCAGCAAAGCAAACATGCCAGTTCATCGAGCAATCTCTCTGTCTCAAGATTGAGATTTGGGGGACCGGGTGTTTGGGCCACACCCGTGGTGCTCAGGGCTTACTCCTCTTTCTGTGCTCAGTGGTCACTATTCTTGGTGCCCTGTGGGAACCTATATGGTGTTGGGGATTGAGCTGACGTTGGCCGTATATGAGGCAAGTGCCTTACCTGCTGTATTTTCTCCCCGGTCCAAGAATTGAAATTTTATCACTGATCACGGGCTAGCTGTGGGCTTTCTCTGAGAGAGCTGCCTTTTAATTTCCCAACTGTGTCCAGAAAGAGGACGAAAGAGCCTCTGGGCCAGAGGTTCTAGTTTTGGAATGATCTAGGTAAGGTGAGGGCTATTTTTTAAAAACTTTTCTTTTTATTTAATTTTATTATTCCCCCCCAAATATTATTACACCATTTTAGACATACAATTGAAAGATGCTTATGCAGAGTTTTGGTTCTACAGTGTTTCAACACCCATCCCTCCACCCAAACCCATCTCCCATCACCAATGTCCCCACCTCCCCTCCCCTCCCACACCTCAACTACTTGGCGGGTTCTGTATGTCATTTCTTTCCTCTTTATATCTCCTTCCCACCAAACTTTCCTGCTCTTCGTGGAATGCAGTGTATTAAAAGACATTACTGTTTCACTATTTTAGTGGACCACGCGGCCGCTTTGCGGCCGCACCCCACCTGGGCTCAAACTGGTTTTGCTCTGTTAATCTGGTCGTGAGGCAGTTTCCCAGCATCCGGATAGCGAAAATGATGGCTAGTGTGATGGGCGGAGTCTCATCCGGCTGCTTCGGGACCCCCCAGAGGCAGTGGGTCCACTCCCCAAAACCCATCTGGGTGAGGGCTATTTTGAACTGGCTATTTGAGAACTCTTTTTGGGGGTTCACAATGGGCAATGCTCAGGGGTTACTCCTGGCTCTGCACTCAGGAATTACTCCTAGAAGTGCTCAAAGGACTATATGCGGATGCTGAAGATTGAACCTGGGTTGGCTGCTTGCAAGACAAACACCCTCCCCAGTGTGCTATCACAAAATATTTCCTTTGAGAATATTTTGAGGTGGGGGGGTATGAGCTTCAGATAGCTCCCACCCCTCCCAGTCTCAGCCCCTCACTCTGCCTCACCTTCAGGAAACCATCTTGCAGGAGGAGGGGGTCCAGGGGCTGGCCTGAGGCTCGGGTCTCCTCGAGCATGGGGCCCAGAACCTCGTCCCAAAAGCTCCGGTGGGCTCGAATCAAGCTGGGGACATTTCCAAAAAGGGTCTCAACTGACACCTAGAGCAGGAAGCAGCATGTATAGGTAAGTCTTGGAGGGTGGGGGTGGGACGGTGAACTTGACTTGACAGTGGGCTGAGCCGGCCCAACCTCCCCGCTGCTGGGTGGTTGCTTCACCGCCCTCCATAAGGGGATGGGTGTAGCCCAGGAACAGAGCCTGAAGTGGGGAGCTGAGACCCCCGAGCACTCACTTCTGTCAGCAGTCCCACACGCTGCAGATTCAGCAGGCCGCTGACCAATAGCTAAACAGAGGGAAAGAAGAGGGGCTCAGCACCAGACCCCCCGCTTCTCAGGAGCCTTTCAGCCCAGTCCCCACCCAGCCTCAGACTCGCCTCCAGGGTGCCCTGCTGGTGTTCTGAGCTCAGGGGTAGCTCTTTTTTTGGGGAGGGGGTGGTCACCCCCAAAATCGGCAGAGCCTGGCAAGCTACCCGTGTCATATTTGGTATGCCAAATACCAGTAACAATTATATACATCATTCCCATGATCTGATGGAAAGGTTTGAGGCTCTTTATGTTCCTGGAGCAAGCAGATGCTTTTGGGCTCTGCTAGCATGAAACAGGACATATGGAAAAGTTATTGGTGCCCGCTTGAGCAAATCGATGATGAATGGGAAGACAGCGATACAGTGATACAGTGGTGGTCACACCTGGGGATGCTCAAGGGTTACTCCTAGCTCTGCACTCAGGCATTACTCCTGGCGGGGTGGGGGTGGTTGGTGGGTGGGGTGGGGGTGGGGACCATATAGTATGCTGGGATGGAACCTAGGTCGGTGACATGCAAAACAAATGCCCAACCCGCTGTACTGTAGGGCTCCGGCCCTACAGGGGGCGCGCTTGATCGTCCTCTACCTCACACCCTCTAGCCCTGCATCTTAGCCCTCTATGGCTGCTGCAGGGCGCCCGGGGCTGGGGTGGAAGGAGGCTCACGTCGGTCATGATCTTGAGTTTCCGGACGTAGATGAGCTCAGTGGTCAGCAGCTCCCACAGGGCCTCCTGTTGGTGGCAAAGATCCCGGCTCATGTCCTGAGGAGGAGCAGAGGGTGGTTCAGTGTTGTCGCTCCAGCCCCTTCAGCCCTTTTCTTAATTCTTTGATGATGACCAGGGCCTCGCCATATGCAAGGCAAATGCTGTACTGCTAAGCCATATCCTTGGCCCAGAAGTTTTTCTTTTCTTTTTCTTTTTTTTTTGCTTTTTGGGTCACACCCCAGCAATGCTCAAGGGTTACTCCTGACTCTGCACTCAGGAATCACTCCTGGTCAGTTCTGGGGACCATATAAGATGTTGGGGATCGAACCTGGGTCAGCTGCTTGCCTGACCAGAAGCACCTTGCCCACTGTACTATCCCTCCGGCCCTCAGCACGTTTTTAGGGGAGATGGTCTTCCAAGCAGTACTGATGACCACCAGGTCACCTCACGAACCATAAAGCGCCTGGGTTTGGTCTCGGGGTCTCTGTGTGCCAGGCCTTAGGTGCATCTCCCTGGCCCTCCTCCCCATTTCACTGGAAAGCAACTGAAGCTGAAGGCTTTGCCATCTTTGTATTGGTTTTGCTGGGGTGGAG